>OY992885.1:28665697-28678197 GCA_963921405.1 Cepaea hortensis
CAACTGGGGAACAATTTGATGTCATTAAGACAGGTACATAAACACATATGTATTTGTTTGACAAACATAGAAGTAGAAGAAATAAATGAAGACTAAAGAACTAGTCAAAATACACATTGAAAGTTATCCCGGTTGGTAATTATAACTTTCAAATTGTATGCTGTTTATGTATGCTCTTACAGTCTCAATTTCTTTCTTATACATTGTACTTCTGTTACCGCCAACAAATTCATGTGTGTTTCTCTGTTAACTGCTGCTGTTGATAGCAAGAAATGAACAGAAATTACGAGAATTGGTAAACATTCCAGTCAGTGAAAATAAAAAACAGAAAGAACATTTGTGTGTACAACATAACGTGTGTACAACATAACGTGTGTACAACATAACGTGTGTTTCAGAATTCCCACTTTCAAACAGGAACTGTCTCCCTCACATGTCCGATGAAGTCATTGTGAACCGCCAGTTAAAGGATCCAGAAATCAGATCTGTGTACCCAGCTCACGCGATGTGAATAATGTATGACATAATCTGAGAGCAAACCGGTACAGCAGATTTGATTTCTTTTGTGGACGCGAATAAAATCATGATTAGCTACATGACCGGAATAGAAACGTCGATTGGCCGCAGATAAGAGATCATACATATGGACACAAGTAAGCAGAGAAGCTGGAATGTGTGTGTGTGTGTGTGTGTGTGTATTCTATCTCACACACAAAACACACACATACAGATATATATATATATATATATATATATATATATATATATATATATATATATATATATATATATATATATATATATATATATATATATATATGGAAGCTTCGTAGCAGAAACTTACGGTGGTTATGTGAAGTGTTAGCGCAACTCACTACATTTGTGTCAGCCTGAGAGCATGGGAGTACAAGTGGCCGGTGTTTCCCTCCCGTAGAGAACGACGAGAGCAAACGTCAAGCCCGTGTCCGACTGCGTTCATGACATTGTCTGCGTCAAACCCTTACCGTTACACCAACGCACCATAAAGACATAAATGACATCGATCCACCCCTCCTTACATCCCTCCTATCAATCCATCCATCCATCCATTCATCCATCCATCCATCCGTCCATCCATCCATCGATCTATCCATTCATCCATCCCTCTCTCCCTCCGTTCTTCCCTCCATCCATCCATCCATCCATGCATCCATCCATCCATCCAACAATCCATCCATCCCTCCCTCCATTCATCCATCCACATTACATACCTACCTACCTACCTATATACCTATCTACCTACCTACCTACCTACTTACCATCCTACCTACCTACTTACCAACCTACATGCCTGCTTGCAGCTTATTTACTTACCTACCTGCATGCCAGCCTACCTATCTACTTGCCCACCTTCTTACTTACCTACCTACCTACCTACCTGCTGCCTGCCTGCCTGCCTGCATGCCTACCTACCTACCTATCTGCTGCCTGCCTGCCTGCATGCCTACCTACCTACTCTGCGTACCTACATACCTACCTACCTACCTACCTGTTAACCTACCTGCCTACCAACCCACCTACCTACCTGCCTACCAACCCACCTACCTACCTGCCTACCAACCCACCTACCTATCAAACCACCTACATACTTCCTACCTAGACTCATCCACCTATCTGCCTGATTGCCTGTGTAAATACATATTTATGAATAGTGTCATCACTGACGAAGTCTATCGACATACAAAAAACACATGTACAAGAAGTATGCATAAGTCTCATTTTTCGTCACGTCGTAAAAGAAGATTAGCAAGACCCCGTGCTACTATCGTTATGTTCTCTGGCTATATGCTGGGTCACTGTGTCCTATCTTTCCCGTGTCCCTTTTTCGAAATTTGGCTGCTAGGTTTTATTCCGTTGGAGAGGGGCAGTTCATGTCTAGCCATATTTGTAGTTCTATTAGCTTCATATATTTTATTTATCAACCAATATCAATTGGGGAACCCTTTGAAACCACTAAGACAATTCATAAATAAATACACATGTATTGTTTCTGCTCTCATAGAAGTAGGACAAAGAAGTAAATCCTAGAGAACGCACTAGACAACATAAAAATTGAAAGCTTTAGTTACCGACCGGGATTCGGACCTGTCATTTCCACATGATGATAGCACCTCATCGGCCCATATATAAATTCTTTTTCAATCTTTGGACCATTTCACACAACTGGGCCGTATTGGGGATATGGCGATATATATATATATATATATATATATATATATATATATAGTCCAATCCATATTTGTATGGTCCAATCCATATTTGTATGGTCCAATCACCGGGTCAGGTGGTCAGTTTCGCAACGATTGCTTTTACTTCCCAGGACATTTCATGGTTCCCTTGTAGACTGGGTTGTTCTGTATGCACAAATGAATTATTAAAGAAACAATTCACATTGAAGGGGATTCGACAGCATGAGCACCGGGCGGCAAGCAAGCCTGCTGGCCACTGCGCCACAGCGGATCCCACACAAATACACGGCCATGACTATATTCTAGAGTTAGCTTGTAAGGAACATGTAAAGTAGCAATTATAAAACTTACAAGGAACATGTAAAGGGGCAATAATAAAGATTACAAGGAACATGTAAAGTGAAAATTATAAAGCTTACAAGAAACATGTCAACTGGAAAATGTAAAACACTACAAGGTACATGTAAAGTGGAAATTGTGAAGCTTACAGGGAACATGTAAAGAAGAAATTGTGAAGCTTACAAGGAACATGTAAAGAAAAAATTATAAAGCTGACAACGAACATGTAAATGAGAAATTGTGAAGCTTTCAAGGAACATGTACAGAAGGAATTTTGAAGTTTAAAAGGAACACGTAAAGAAGAAATTGAAAAGCTTACAAGAAACATGTATAGAAGAAATTGAAAAACATACAAGGAACATGCATAGAAGAAATTGTAAAGCTTACAAGGAACACATAAAGAAGAAATTGGAAAGCTTACTAGGAACATGTAAAGAAGAAATTATGAAGCTTACATGTAACACGTAAAGAAAAAAAAATTTGATGTTTAGAAGGAAGATGTAAAGAAGACATTACGATTGCTTGTTAGAATCCAATGTGCGTATATGAGAAATATGCAGTTTCGTTATTGGCTATAATTTTAGTAACACAGCAAGAAACGTACATGGGGGACCCACTGTGAAATGCCATCATCAAAAGGGTTATTTCTGGCTTGTAACATCTGTTGACAGCTGTTACAAGATTCATGGAAAGACAGATAGAGAAAGACAGCGAGGCAGTCTTGTGATATAGCACGAAAGGGAGCCAGCACACGAACTGTTAATTGCCGATGGAGATCACAAAATGTAGAGAAGCATGACCGCCAACGCCAGTCGGCAAGGTTCTTGATGATGATGATAAAAATACTGTTATGTTTAATGGTTTACGTATTGTGTGTTATAATTTACAACAATTTATTGATTAGTCATGTTTTACACATTGAGTGTTATAACCTAAACTTACAACATGTATGGCGTGTTTTAACCGTATTAATTATTACTTTATTTAGTCGTTATAGACGATAAAAAAATTTCTACAAATAAAACAAGAACACCGTAGATTGATTATAGAAATTAGAGGCAAACAGCCAAGATTTGTTGATGCACGTTATGAACAGGAATAAACTTGAAAACTTTGTGACAACTGGCGAGACTGATGGTAAAAGTGCAAGGGCGATGCAGAGAGATACATACCTAAATGACTAGGCCACATGGCACATTAGAAAAAAGAATACAGACCTGATTCACGACGGGTGGTCGTGTGAACTGGCACAGCAATAACACATTAAAAAAACGTATTTATCTCCATCGGCAATTAACAGTGCGTGTGCTGGCTCCCTTTCGTGCTAGGTCACAAGACTGTCTCGCTGTCTTTCTCTATCTGTCTTTCCATGAAACTTTCCAGCTGTCAACAGATTTTTTTTAAAAATTCGCATATCCTTTACAGGACATCGCTGTCAACAGCAGCATCTTTCAGCTGTCTGTTGATTTCTTGGCAAGATTACGTTCAGTAGTTTGCCATTGCTTTCTGAGCGGCCGGCTCAGTTATACCGCAAGTCACCAGATGGGGAAAACCGCTCCCAGCTCTCGCCCGCTACGAGACTCTGCGTGATAAACGGGATTACGGAGAGAAAGTGTTGTAACTCCTCGGCCAGAGAGACCGGTCAACAGATGTTACAAGCCAGAAATAACCCTTTTGATGATGGCATTTCACAGTGGGTCCCAATGTACGTTTATTGCTGTGTTACTTTGGCACACCATGAACTCATACCTGGGTGTCTTGGTCATATAACACAATAGGAAAAAGAACACAGACCTGATGCAAGACTCTGGTGGTGGTGTGAAATGGTGAGCCACGAACGTCCACGCTTATCGGCATGCCACCTGACAATGATGAGTCGTTATATTGTTTTTTTCTCCGGTTTTCTTACTGAATTCTGTTCACCCGCTCCGCGACGTTTTTAAAGTATGTACACGTGTTTATGCTGGTTGTTTCTCCATTACATCTTAACATGTCTATTTTATTTCATTTTAGAATATCCAACTGGATTTGGCGATCATGCTTAGCCACAGCTTCTGTGTTCCAGCTGTTAAGACATCTTCACCATTTCTTTTATCATGCTGCGGAATGCACTTGTACCAGCTGTTAGAAACAGCACCATTTCTCTTCTCATAATGTGGACTGTACTGTTACCAGCTGTTTCATTCCTACCATCTCTCTTATAATGTTGACAATAATGTTGGCCCCCTCTTTCTGTTGGTTTCGTCTCTCAGCCTCTTGTAGAGAGTATTTACACTATTAAACTTCATCATCATCCAGTGCCTTGTCAACTGACGTGGGCGATCATGCCTCTCCATAAATTGCGATTTCCCAGGTCATGGGTCAATTCGTGTGTTGATTCCCTTCCATGCCATGACACCAGACTGCCAAGAATCTTCTCATGCTGCCTTCCTCTTTCGCTCTTTCCGCAAATCTTTCCACAGCATGTTCCATCTTTTGTTTTCGCATAATGTGGCCCAAAAAAAATTTAAACAAAAAACAAAACAAAAACCGGATGACGGCTTCTTTCTGATGTTTGTGATAAGTTGTCTTTGCGACTCATCCTCCCTTTAAAACTCCCAGACTGCTTATTTTGGCTGTCCAGTTAATTTACACCATTCTTCTCTAGGACCACATCGACAAGGTTTCCATTGAATTTTTCTCCTGTTTACTACTTATTGTCCAGGATTTGCAGCCGCACGTTAAAATATTAAACATAGCCGTGCATAGTATTTTCAACAAGCTTCTGTAAAACTACATTTCTTTGGCTTCAGCTGATTTTCTTCATTGTCTAATTGTTCCAGATTCACAACCATACGCTAAAATTGGTTCTATGTAGTCGGTAAGAATGATTCTTATAACATGTAAAAACTAAACACACATTTTGGGTAACATTGGATATGTAAATGTGCATAGATACACAACATGAATCAGCGATTCCCACAATGTGTTTTCGTCTTGATAACACCTTTGGAAATTAAAATTAATTCACACCATATTAAATATTTCTAGTTAAGTGAAACCATGTGCTTAAACAAGTGAATAATTTTAAATTCCTAGCAGCAATTATAACATCAGATAGGAGATGCAAAACAGAGATTAAGAGCAGAATGGGGTAAGCAAAAGGTATTTTATGTAAAAAGCCACTATCATTGAATGTAAGTAAGAAGAGTGCTGAAGTGCTATATAGAATCTGTTTTGCGGTATGACAGTAAATTTTGAAATTCGAATGAACAAATTAGGAAGAAATTGGAAGCAACCGAGATGTGGTTCCTGAGACGAATGTTGCGAATTCCTTGGACTGCAGAGTAACTAACAACGATTGCATAAAAGAGGCTAATGAATCTAGAACAATATATACAACAATAAAGAGGAGACAAACAGTTTTCTTTGGTCATGGGATGAGATGAAAGGCGTTGAAAAACATCGTGATAACTGGACAGATCAGAGAGAAGAGAGGCAGATCAATAGAAATGATACTTCGTGGACTGAATCGTTGGCACAGAGGAATATCATCAACATAGTTGACCAAGAACACCAAAGACCAAGATCTGTGGTGAGACATGAACGCTTACGCCAACTGGCAGGACACTTGATAATGATCATGATGATGATGAAGTGAAACGCCAGAAAAGACTCAGAAAATCAACATTTCGCAGTTTTTTGTTTCGTGACATAGCATATTAAATAATATAACACCCAAGCACAGAATATAACAAATGTGGAGGCTTCAAGAATACGCTCTGTCGCCTTGCCCCGCTCCCGTGTGTAGAGCTCTAGCTTGTAGACACCCACCTCACAACTCCATCTACTACACCCCTTCCCATCTCCAGCTCTCAGTTTGTACCCGTCCCAAGCGCAAGTATCTTAAATCTATCTATCATCTTCACCGTTGACGTCACGCCCACCCGCCAGACCTCTGTGCTAGCCGGTCGTTAAGTATGTTCAAGTCCGTTTGTTTTTTTTTCTCAGCAAAGATCAATATTTTGAGAGAAACATTTTCATTTCCGCGGATGTTTATTCAAATGTTGCGTTCTTCAAGACCCGTGATCTATGACTGATTTCTTTACCTTTCATTGCTCTTAAATCAAATCTTGAAAAAAAGGGGGTTTGGGGGAGGGGAGAAAGAGAAATTGTGTGAAAGAGTGGCGGGGGTGGGTCTCAAAGTGAAGTGTTAAAATAAAAGTGGTTTGAAAAGAGGAGACAAAGAGAAATAGTGGGAACGAGTGGTGGATGGAAAGTAGAATGTAAGAATAAACAAAAGTAAAACTCTTGGAGGTCAACGTGGCTGATAGGTTTGGAGTCCGCCTGTGAAAGACCGTGTGGTCGAGAGGCTATGGGGCCAGCGTTACGTTGTTTGAAAGAGTAGATAGACTGGCCGGCACTGACACAATTTGAGGGTCAACAAATCAATCCACCTATCTTCACCATCTTTCGTTTCATGCTACGTATCGGCACAGATCCTTTTGGCCCGATCGTTATGGGTTCGAATCAGTATCAAGCTTCATGTTAAAACGGACATGTGCTTCCAAGTTGACCCCGCCTTAAATAATTGATATCAGAAAAGATTTTGGGAAGTAAAGGCGGCCAATGTGATACTGACCACATCGTCCACTCAGTGCTGATGGATCTGTGAACATATGGGTTTAGCACCATATACCCTGCTGTCGCCTTAAGGTGGGTAAAAGTGTCCTTGACCTGTTTCCCAGCTCCGTTGCCACTGATGTGCGTCTATAACAACGGTATCCCAGCTTCATCGCCAATGGGACATAAGTGCTGCACCAGCGAACGAACGAAAGTAGATGAAGAAATGCTGCACCAACAATTTAATTAAGTCGAGTATTGATATTCCTGGTGTGGTCAAATGATTATGTATGTATTTCCTACATGCTCCAGACGGGCTCGGCTGGTCTCTGGGGTCACACCGTGCTGCTGGAGATCGATGCTGCGCGCAGTGAAAGGAAGGTTTCCTGATTACTTAAGTCACGAGTATAATCTGGGCGTGAAGGGCTAGGGGTGAGGTGTGAGTATCGACTCAATGTTTAACTCCTAGTCGTGGTGGCTGTTACCTATTTGGTGCCGAAGATTCTCTGTTAGTTCCTTTTTCTTTGGTTCACGTTTTGGAATGTTCCAAGTACTGAGATTGTCAATTGTTGACTCAACTCATCTTAGCTCATTATGAATAATACTTATTCACACATGTTGCATTTCTGGGCAATTAAGAGTCAAAATGTATGTCCTAATTGTAATTTCTATTCTCTCTGTTATAGTTATGATGTTAAACGTTATTTTATTTTTGTTTTTCACCTTAGATGTTATTTCAATGTGCTTTTCTAGTTGTTGCATAAAATATATTTGTCCGATTTGTTATTTTAATGCTTCTATCCTATTTATCTCTTTAGATGTTTCTGTTATTTAAATATTGAGCACAACCCACTACTGGCAACGCCGATCGCATTCTGGTATGAACCTAAGGCCTATCCACGTCAATATGGAAGCACTAGACTCGAGTTTCGCCCTCATTTGAGCTCGTCAGTAGTGCATATCCCTGACCGGATCCGGAAACAGTCCCGGATCACGCGTGTGAAGCGGGTGCGTAACCACGCGGCACACACTGGACACACCAAATTATCACAACAGAACACCACAACGCTACCCATCGTAGGCCATTCTGTTCTTACCATTATTTTAACTGTTAAGAAAAGATCAGCCATGTTGTCGAGTCTTTCTATAGCCCTGATCTTGGGAGCAGCGGCGGCGCTGTAGGTAGCACGTTTACTCGTGCACGTTTTACTACGAAAAGGTACAAAACGAAGCCATGCGCATCATTTTGGGCTGCACGAGAGACACCAGCTGTGTAACAATGAGATACCTCCTTGACTTCCCGACAATGGAACACAGGATCAAGATCTGGAGAGCTCGTGCATACTTAAAAATTAAGTGCAGATGAGCAGCACCCTTTGCATGACGCTATATTCAGAGAAAAGGGTGACAGGCTAAAGAGGGGAAAATCATGGATGGGTCGGGCGGAAGATGTCGTCAGACAGGTCTGCAGTCTTACCAGTATCAACCCCGGCAAGGAATGGGTGCCGGTGCCTCCAGCTTTTAAGTGCACTTTCTCCTGCATTATCACACTCCACAGACGGTGCAGAGAGCAGAACCCTGCCGCTGTCAATGCAGAGGTCAACGCGCTCATCTATGAACAGTCAGATTGCCCCGAAGTGCTCATCTATACAGATGGATCTGTTGTAAAGCAGCAGAGAAGTGCGTGGGCATTTACAGTCCGTTCAGCGGGCCGAACCGTTCAAGAATCCAGTGGTGCCCACTCTATGACCACGAGCAGCATGACCATGGAGGTGATGGCTTTCATATGGCTGGAATCACAGCATTATACCAACGTGTGTGTACTAAGTGATTCAATGAGCATGATTCAGAAGGTCGAAGCTGGATCTGTACGTAGACAGTGGACTGAGTCGCTGCGGAAGTCTGTTGTCCGTAAAGTCACCTTCATCTTCGTCCCGGGACATGCGGGAGTCGAGGGAAATGAACGAGCTGATAAACTGGCTGGCTCTGCACCCCCTGTAGATGGCCAGCCCATGGATCGTGCCGACGTTATTAACGTCCTCAAAGATATGGCAAGAACAGAGGACTTTGACGTCAGTGAATCCACATCGCTGTCCAGGATGAAAGACTTGGGAGTAAGAATCGGCACGGCCAGACGCGAGAGGTACATCGGGAAAATAAGGCGCCTCGTCAACCAACACAGAACTGGCACTATTAGCCACAGGACTCTGATGCATGTGTTGGGGGAAGGATCTGAACATGTCCGGAGTGCAATGAAGATACCCCAACTGATAACTGATAACTGATAACTGATTAGCTTACGAGCTGGGATGCCCAGGTCAAAGACATGTGGACAACTGTTGTCAAATCTTTTGTTTCGTATTTTTTATTAGTATTTAGGGATGCGTTGGAGTAATGGTTAGGAAGTTATGCTGACAATGGTATAAAAGTAGTCAGAGGAGGGGTTCTATGTTACTTCTTGACGTTCGCTGCGGGAGTGAAAATGTGCCTTTTGGTAAGATTGTCAGAGTCTTTAGGAGTTAAGTAATTACTATCAGAGATTGTTCGAGACTGCAGAAGTTAAGTAATTACTATCATGTACTTTTCGAGACTCCAGGAGTTACGTTATAACTATCAGAGATTGTTCGAGACTGCAGGGGTTAAGTAACCAGAAACTTCAGAAACTGTCCGAACCTTAAAAGTAAAGTAATAACTATCAGAGACTGTCCTAGACTACAGGAGTTAAGTAATAACTATCAAAGACTGTCTGAGTATTTATGAGTTAAATAATAACTATCAGAGACTGCCATAGACTGCAGGAGTTAAATAATAACTATCAAAGACTGTCTGAGTCTTTATGAGTTTAGTAATAACTATCTGAGACTCTATGAGTCTTTATGGTTAGTTAGTTAGTTAATCGAGGTTCAAACTTCACTGCAACGGGTCGTCCCCATTGTGCTCCGTTCCTGTGCCAGTGAATATCACACAAAATGCTCCTCACTGTCCAATGTGAAAAGTGGAACAGACAGGAGTCTCGGCAAGCCAACAGCCGCACAGGTACACTGTGCATAATGCCGCCGCAAGAATGCCAACAAAAGTCATCCACGAAAATTACACTTCATCGTCGATGAAATCGACAGCCACTAGAAAGACTTCATTGACCCGGGTTTTCTCACATGGCTCGGTCTTTTACCGCAGGGCGACCGCCAAAAGCGCCACACAGATCACGAACTTCGTATCTTCAGCGTCGACTCCCAGGAGTCTCTTGAAAAATGCACTTGCAAACCGAAAGGACAAATCAGTCAATTCAGCAACAGCCGGTAGCCATTGTTTCGAATCTTTATGGGTTAAGTAATAACAATCAGAGACCGTGGTAGACTGTAAGAGTTAAATAAATAACTATAAGAGACTGTCCCAGGCTATACAAGTTAAATGATAGCAGTCCGGAACTGAAGCGGTTAATTGGAAACGGATATCAGAATTTTCCTGTGGTTAGTGCAGGGTTGCATCACTTTTTATGTTTGTGTATTCTTTACGAGTTCTCCTTCCAAAATATGTTGATATCAACCATTTGGAAAGTTAAAAAAAAAAAAAAAATCAAGTTCCGTAGCAAGAGACTGCGATGAATATGTTTCGTGTATTATTGCCTGTTGCCCTTCTGTTATGTCACCACCTTGAATTGATAAAGGGATTGAGTGTTCCAATGACCCCAAGAGCTATTTCGACGGTAGTGTAGCTACTGGTAGAGTGTCCCATGTCAGACAGGTCAAGGGATAGGAACCACATGAATTGAGAAACAAACCTGCTGCCTTGTAGGTAGATTGGGGACAGTGAAAAACTAGGGAAAGTAAATACAAAAAACAAAAACAAAACAAAACAAACCAAAACCAAAAAAAAACAAAAAAAAAACAACTTGCCGAAATCGGATGTCATGACCCATAGGCTTGACGAAACAGCGCCTTAACTCGCTTAAAGGTGGGCAGAGGAACATGTCTTAAGAGACACTGAGAAAGGCAGTGCAGAACCAGTTCCAAAGGGTGATCACATGATACTCTTCCTTCTTAGAACAGGTCATTGTAGGACACTGGACAGAATAAACTTCGGGACAGAAGGTAAACACAATTTAAAAGCGCATTTCCATGGTTTAAATTATGTTGTCTAACTGATTTGTGAATGGGAAAGAATCTTGGATTTGAAAACAACAAATTAGGGAGAGCTTGGAAGCAACAGAGATGTGGTTCCTGAGACGAATGTTTCGAATTCCTTGAACTGCCAGAGTAACTAACATCGATTGCCCGAAAAAGGCTAATGAAACTAGAACATTATACGCAACAGTAAGAAAGAGAAAACCAGCTCCTTTTGGTCATATGATGAGAAGAGAGGTATTGGAGAACATTGTGACAACTGGAAAGATCAATGGGAAGAGAGGCAGAGGTAAAGCAAGAGAAATGATGCTGGATGGACTGAGACGGTGGCATGGAGGAATATCATCAGCAAAGTTGATCCAGAACACCAAAGACCGAGATCTGTGAAGAGTCATAAACGCCTACCCAACCTAATAAGGCACTTGATGATGATGATATGACGATAGTACCATGGATTTATGGACCAATCGACACACGATAGATGATATAATTAATATCATATCGGCCGCCTTTACCTCATAACAAATTTAATGGTACCAAAATTAACTCGAAATTTCGAGTTAAATGTCTACCCAAAATATTTCAGGATCCCCGCTGGTGCTCGGAAGTTCGTGCACTGAGCTGAGATTCTCCGGATTCACGCTTTAGTTAGGAGTAGAACGGAGCACTTATGGGTTACACCCGTATGTCCTGATGCTGATCCGTCGACTAAACTAAACTAAAAAAATAATGGTACCAGTTTTAGACTAGTTCGACCTGGGAGCTCATAACAACAGGAAAAAAATCCGTCTCATTGGGTATTCGAAGACATGACCATACTCCAGTAGGAAAGCGTGCTAGTAACTGTGCCCAGAGTTGTATAATTGCTCCCAAAGTTGTATTACTGCTTCCAGAGTTGTTTAACTGCTCCCAGAGTTGTATAACTACTCCCAGAGTTGTATAACTACTCCCAGAGTTGTATGTCTGCTCCAAGAGAAGTATAACTACTCCCAGAGTTGTATAAATGCTCCCAGAGTTGTTTGACTGCTCCCAGAGTTGTATAACTGCTCCCAGAGTTGTATATCTGCTCCCAGAGTTTTATAACTGCTCCCAGAGTTGTATAACTGCTCCCAAAGTTGTATTACTGCTCCCAGTGTTGTATATCTGCTACCAGAGTTGTATAACTGCTCCCAGAGTTGTATGACTGCTCCCAGAGTTGTATAACTGC
>OY992885.1:28683197-28765697 GCA_963921405.1 Cepaea hortensis
GGAGGAGTAGGGGGAGGAGGGGGAGGAGGAGGAGTAGGGGAGGAGGACGAGGAGTCGGAGGAGGGGAGGAGGATGAGGAGGAGCAAGAGGAGTAGGGGGAGGTGGAGCAGGAGGATGAGGGAGGAGGAGGGGGAGTAGGAGGGGGAGGAGGAGGAGGGGGAGGAGGAAGGGGGAGGAGGTGGAGGATGGAGGAGGAGGATTATAACGCATATGCCTGTAGATAACTGTAGCGAAAAGGTCCGCCTATTTGAGAAATATGCAACAATTTTACATATATAGCAATGCTATTAAAAGTTATGTCCCCTCGCTATATATAAATTATAATGTAAATTAAAATATTAAATAATATTAAGTAAATAACTGTTTGTACACTAACAAACGTTGACAGTTGGCAGCACCGGAATGAGAAGAAGACGTGTAGAAAATTTCATCTCAATCGGATGGACCGTTAGCGAACGCATAAATAGCATACAGACAGACAGACAGACATTGTATGTATATATATATATATATGTATATATATGTATATATATATATATATATATATATATATATATATATATATATATATATATATATATATATATATATATATATATGGAACTTCACTGGATGATACAGCCTAAGTCAGCACCATTCTGCCTAATTTTAACTATTAGTTTTGCTGTGTTTAGCACTGAAGTAACCAAGATTTCTAGAACTTAGACCGGAAGTGATGTAGAAAGATCATCACTGAACCAGCCACAAAGAAAGACAGGTTTCTACAGTTAACCTCAATCAGAAAGAATCGACCATCGCTGAGTACACGGACAGTTAAGCTCATGATCGACTGATTAGAGTCGTAGTTATAAAAACACACAGAGGAGAGAGATAGAGGTAGAGATGAGTAGCATTAGAGAACATGGACGGAGCTGCATGAGATAGCAAAGAGTAGGACGCCTGGGGTGAGATGGCTTCACACCTATGCTGCAATGGGGGAATAAACAACAGAAGAGAGAGAGAGAGAGAGAGAGAGAGAGAGAGAGAGAGAGAGAGAGAGAGAGAGAGAGAGAGAGAGGGAGAGAGAGAGACACACACACAAGTACATAACTATCCTTCTCTCTCAGTCTGCTTGTTGTTTAGGAATAAGAAATACAATGGGCATCAATACAACATCTATTGCTTGAAAACATCCTAGTTAAACACAAACAATTATATAGATAGATAGGTAGATAGATAGATCAATAGATAGATCGATAGATAGATAGACAGACACTCAGGCCGACCGAACGACAGACATAATTGACTTGAATTGAATTGAATTGAACACTATTTTTAAAGGGTTACAAATTGGGCACGTAGACGATTCTTACATTCGGCCCTTCCAATCACTCATCTTTCATTTATCAATAGTGCATGATACATTCGCATAAGAAACAAAACATTGTCAAATGAATGTTGTAAGCATAACCAATGCGTATTATCATGTTATGTAACACACCCCCTCCCACACACATACACACAACCCCCACCAACACACACACATCCTTCACCCACTCACACATCACCCACCAATACCCACATATCCCCCACCCACCACACATCTTCCACCCACCAAAAATCCCTCCAAACACACACATCCCCCAACCAACCCATACATCTCGTACCCACCCACACGTATCCCTAACCCACATCCCAACCCACACACATCTCCCCACCCACTCATACATACCCCACCCCATACACTCTCACCCACACACACACATGCTCCACCCACCCATCCATCACCCCAAAACAACACACATGTACCCCTCCCAAACACACATCCCGCACAACCCACACACCCATCCCTCACTCACTCACACATCACCGACCCATATCCACACATCTTCCCATCCACACACACATCCCCACACACACACATTTCCCCACCCACCCACACGTTTCACATCCACCCACACACCCCACCAACCACACATACATCCCCCCACATACACACCCCCAGCCACTCACATTTCCCCACTGACACATACAACCCCCCACACCCCCAACACACCCACCCACACATCTCCCATCTACCAACACTCACACATCCCCCACCCGAAAACACCCACACATACCACTATCCACCAACACCCACACCCACACAAACACACCAACCCAAACACATCCCCTCCCACACATCCCTCAAACATCCACATATTCCCCACTCACACACGCCCCATTCATACACACATCTCTCCGCCCACCCACACAGCTCCCCACCCACCCAATCATCTCAACACCCACCCACACATTCCTACCAACCCACACATCCCACATTCACCCACACCTCCCCACCCACCCACCAACTCACACAACCCCACCATACACACGCATCCCCCACCCGCACACATCTCCCCACCCACATATCCCCGCACACATACATCCTACATACTCACACACATCCCCCACTTACATACACTTCTCGCTTACTCCCATACACATCTCCCACCCACACACACACACACATCTCTCCCCCACAATCCACACATACACTCCCCATCCACACATTCCATCACTTACACACACACCCCGACCCACACATACATCCCCCACAAACACTCACCTTCACCATCCATATACACACCCATCCTCCAACCCATACACACATCCCCACACCAACTACACACATCCCCACACACCCATCCACATACCCCACCCAGATAGACAGACAGCCAGACAGACAGACGGACAGACAGATGAACTGAATGTCAGTATTTCCCGCTGCACTGGTTTCATTGCGACGAGGCAAATACTCGAATGTGAATATAAGGGTAGATAATTTGTTCCTTGTGTACACCAAAAAGCAGCAAGTTTTCAAGGAGTGGCGTAAGCATAATTAAATTGAAGGATGTTAGAATGAAAATCGAATTAGTTAAAAGCGCAACTTGTTGTGGCAGTTGTAATTACACAGTCAGATGTAAACACTGCAGGGACAAAACAAACATCGTGAGAATAATTGGTGAATCTGGTATTCAAATAATGCGAACACGACAAAACTGTGGCCATGACATACTGAAAAGTTTGTGAAACAGTAAAGAAATCTAGGACTCATGGGCCAGAGAAATCTGGGACTCACTGGCCATGTTGTTTTCGCGAGAGTTATCTAACAAACACGAGTTGAATAAGTTGTGTGTGTGTGGTGGGGGGGGGGGAGGGAGGGGGTGAGCAATGGCTGAGATGTTTTGATGCACGCCTAAAACTCATATGGCTAGTCATTATCTAGAAGCGACTTAAACTGCATTGAATCGAGATAAGACTAGTATCTTGTAATGTCCTGATTAATTATCTAGAAGTAACTTAAACTGCATTGAATCTTGATAAGACTAGTACTTTGTAATTTCCCTATTAATTATCTAGAAGCGACTTAAACAGCATTGAATCAAGATAAGGCCAGTATCTTGTAGTCTTGCCTTTTCTTGCCATTTGACTCAGATGGACTCAGGCGAGAGAGTGAGGTCGACGAATTGTGAAACTCTTCCTCACTTTAATCTAATTCATCGCGCAAGTCATTCTTTATCCAACTTCATAGCAAGCAAACAACGCTGACAGTCTATAAAGCAGTCGTATTATCCAGACTGCTATATGCTTGTGAAACTTGGACTGTTTATCAGCGACTTGCTAGGAAATTAAACCACTTCCACACAGTCTGCCTTAGGAAGCTGTTGGAGATTAAATGGCAAGACAAGATCCCAGACACTGACGTACTAGAAAGACTAGAAAGAGCATCCTTGCCCAGCATCCACACTCTACTAATGAAGAATCAGATTCGCTGGACTGGTCACTTAACTCGCATGCCAAAGCACAGGCTCCCTAAACGATGTTTTTTTTACGGCAGCTGCGTTGTGGTAAACGCTCCCAAGGCGGCCAGAGGAAAAGCTTTAAAGACACTCTGAAGATCTCACTGGAAGCTTTTGGAATTCATCTTGACACATGGGAGATGCTGCCAAAGACCGAAATTCGTGGCGTACATCATTACGCAAGGGTATAGTCACTTCTAAAGCAACCAGGACTGCAAGAGCTGTGAAGAAGAGACTTGACAGAAAAACCACTGCAGTAGATCCTCCTCCTGGAACGTCAAGCATTCTTTACACACATTGCCAAGGAACATTTCGAGCCAAAATAGGCCTTATCAGCCATCTTAGAACTCACGGCTCCATACATTCAACCCCACTGGATGAAATGAATGGTCATCATCATTCTTGATGGACAAGCAAAAACAGTATCTTGCAATTTCCTTATTAATTATCTAAAAGCGACTTAAACTGCATTGACCCATGATATGAATAGTATCTTGTAATTTCCTTATTAATTATCTAGAAGCGACTTATACGACATTGATGCATGATGTAATACACGCATATTGTAATTTCCTTACATAGAAGCGACTTAAATGACATTAAACTATGACACGACTAACATCTTGTAATTTGCTTGTTAATTATATATAGACTTAGCCTGGATTAACTCACGATACGGCTAGAATCTTGCGTAACACGACTAGAATCTTCGTTATTAATGAAATATAATGAACTTATTATGCACTGAGCTCTGGTGCGTCAAGTGAATTGTATCTTCCTAGGCAAGTCTACAGCAAGTAGTTTATCATGCCGGTCCCCAGCATGGCGGTTAGGCATTGAACCGCTGCGGCCTCTGGAGTATTTATCCTGGTGGCCGCGGTTTGCATTTGCATTTTCCGCATGTTGGACTGATAATATATAGTTCCGTCGCCCTGCTACTGAGAGAGTGCGTGGTGCGACTCTGTGAGCTGTGAAATTCACGCGGAATGCTTTTAAATCTGTCCACTTTTGTTTGTACTGTGAATTGCATGTTCGGAACAATGGCTACCGGCCATAGCTGAATTGATTGATTTGTATTTTCGGTTCACGAGTGCATTTTTCAGGACACTCCTGAAAGTCGAAGCTGGAACTACGGAGTTCGTGCTTTGTGCGGCGCTTTTGGTTTGTCGCCCTGCGGAAAGAGACCGAGCCATGTGAGAAAACACGGGCCAATGAAGTCTTTCTGCTGACTGCCGATTCCATCGATGTTGAACTGTAATTTTCGTGGATGACTTTTGTGTTGGCATTCTGGCGGCGGCATTATGCACAGTGTACGCATGAGGGCTGTTGAATTGCCGAGTCTCCTGTCTGTTTTCACATTGGACAGTGAGGGGCATTTTGTGTGATATTCACTGGCACAGGAACGGAGCATAATAGGGACAAACCGTTGTCGTGAAGTTGGAACCTCGATTAACTAACTAACCAACCAACCAACCAACGAACCAACCAACCAACCAACCATCCATCCAACGAACGAACGAACGAACGAACGAACGAACGAACCAACCAACCAACCAACCAACCAACAAACCAGCCAGCCAGCCAGCCAGCCAGCCAACCAACCAACCAACCAACCAACTAACTAACTAACTAACAAACTAACTAACTAACTAACTACCAACCAACTAACTAACTAACTAATATACTAACTAACTAACTAACAAACTAATTAACTAACTAACAAACTAACTAACTAACTAACTAACTAACTAAATAACTAACTAACTAACTAACTAACTATCTATCTAACTAACTAACTAACTAACTAACTAACTAACTAACTAACTATCTAACTAACTAACTAACTATCTAACTAACTAACTAACTAACTAACTATCTAACTAACTAACTAACTACCAACCAACTAACCAACTAACTAATATACTAACTAACTAACTAACTAACTAACTAACAAACTAACTAACTAACTAACAAACTAACTAACTAACTAACTATCTAACTAACTAACTAACTACCAACCAACTAACTAACTAATATACTAACTAACTAACTAACTAACTAACTAACTAACTAACTAACTAACTAACTAACTAAATAACTAACTAACTAACTAACTAACTAACTAACAAACAAACTAACTAACTAACTAACTAACTAACTAACAAACAAACAAACTAACTAACTAACTAACTAACTAACTAACTAACTAACTAACTTTGACTTATAAAACGACAACATGATTGTAACTTTAACTCCTTTATTAGGTATATACTAAGCAAGTATATCACTTACTAATTAACTCCATTAGAGTTCATAAGGCCGGCTCCGTGGCAAAGACCTTACGGACGCGATTCGTAAGCCCGCTTATCCGCGTTCGAAACACAGCTGCGACAGATTCGGCAGAACGCGATGCACTGGGTTTTAGCGAGTTAGTATTGGAGCCATACGTTCAGAAAGCAATGGCAAACTACTGAGCGTAAACTTGTCAAGACATCAACAACAGTAGTAAAATGCTGGAGTTGACATCAATGTCATGTACAAAGGATATGTACAAAAAAAGAAATGTATTCATAAGAATTTTCAAAATTTAAATTGTTTGCTTTGAGTTTAGATGAGTTGAGTTGATTCAAGAACCGACATCATACAACTAGGGACATTCCCATAGATGCTCCATCACCACCTTCAACAGCCAGCGAAGAGTCCAAATAATAAGGGTACCAGTAGCAGTCCATTTATATGTCTGTCAGAACCTTGATGTCGGTCAGAACCCTGATGTCGGTCAAATCCTCTGGTCACTCCCTGCAGCCCCATTTTCTCCAGGCTGTGATGTAAGCTGTTTGCTATGTAAGGAACTAATGGCCTGCTTATTGTGATAGCCTCCAAGCAGGAGGATTTAAATGAAAATCGCTCAGTCAGAAAGAACTAAAATAGTTCTCAACAACATGTGTATTCTTCTCCCGCCTAGTAATCATTATTTCTGCTGCTTGAGTAATTGACCAGGTGGAAACAATGTCCAGGTCCGGTCACCGACCTCATCAAACAATTCCCCATGTATATCTCTAAGATGTGACAAGCAACAAGAGGATACACGTGAGGTTTGGGTCAACAACGTTGTCCAAAATTTCGGGATTGTGTGAGGTTCGGCACAGCCATGACATTCCACATTTTCCACAAACATTGTCAACACGGTACTGGGTCCAATTATCCGTTATCCAGCGATACAGCTATTAATGTGGATATTGTAGCATCTGGATTATCCCGGAGTACAGTGAGAACAATGCACATTTAGCTGATGACATATAACTGTTAGCTGCTCATTTAATTCATATTTACCCCATCGTAAGTGAAGTCTTGAATACAATAATACCTATTTTATGTTTACATTGGCTGTCGGCATGGCCGAATAGATAAGATTGCTCGTTCTTAACCATCCGGTGTGCTGATGCTGAGGTAACTGGTTCATACCCTACACCGGTCAGTTGGATTAAACTGCTGATCTCTCGTCCTTGACTTGCGTACGTAAATTACAGGTACCTATGAAGGCGGAGTTGGTTCGCCTGATGGCGAGGGACACTGGTAATAGTGAAAGCTAATGCACATTGAAAACAAATCAATTCAGTGCACTAGAAGTAGTAGCGCGTGTTTGGAATACGCTTGAGTTCAAAGTTGAGCCAACGAAAAACAAATGTTTACATCTATAGTCTGTTTCTACTACATAACAGCTTAGATACATTAATTCCAAGATTAATTACAACAGAAGCTGTCACTACACTTAGTGTACTGACAAAAATTTCATGTTGAAATCTATAGTCTGTTTCTGTTATATTAGAACTTGATGAATTAATCCCATTGTAAATTACAAAAGTGCCAGCAAGTCTACGTTAGCTCTCTTTTACCGCCTGGCAAATATATTCTATTATTATTATTAGTATTATTATCCAAGAAGTTAATCATTTCTGGCCGCACCTGTGGATAACAATACGTGAAATAAGTACAAGGTAAACATATATTACGTAACAAGAGCTATCATATTTTAAGTGCTTCGATCTCAACGTTTCTTTACATAGACTTAGAGAATCAGGTACACAAGAAGTGTGTATGTATCTAGTGATATAACGCGTTCAACGAGGAGGTGACGAGTGCCGCACGAGTCTCTAATTGTCCACTTACTTGCAACAATGCGAGTTGTGCACATTTCACGTTCTCTTGTTTACTCCTGTGATTATGTTTCTTCCTTTGGATGTTATAGTTAATGGGTGTACCCTGACACGTTTTCACTGCTTATAGAGTTGGATGTTTAATTGAGCTGAATGTTTTAGGGATTGGGTGTTCGCTTCTAAGTTGAGACAAACCGGATGTGAGCACTTTTGTGGACATGTATATTTTGCAAAGTAATGAACCAGATAGGAGGCTGAGTGGAAGGTAAAATTATCACGGCAGCTGGAACTAGTAAATACTAGACCATACAAACCACTTAGGTGGCTAAAGAAAAAAAAAACAATTAGTACATCTACCCATGAAAGAATATTTGTAGGATGTAAGACCCCGAGGTAGACCAAGAAGACGGTGGAGAGATAATATATATACAGACCTACAAGCACTTGGAATCAACGACTGGCAAGAGAAGGTCAACCAGAGAGACGAATGGAGACAGATTGTATCTGCAGCAAAGAACCTCAATGGCTCGGAACGCTGAAGAAGTAGAAGAAGAAGAAGAAGATTCCGGTACACAGACTAGGGTCCCCGCTAATATAATGGAGTTCTTGTACATGGTTGCGATTCTCATAGTGCCAAAAAAAGAAAAAAAAGAATTCGGATAGTTTAAACTGAGATGATGATGATGATGATGATGATGATGATGATGATGATGATGATTATGATGATGATGATGATGATGCTACTTGAACCCAGCCAATCAAAGTGGAGATTGTGGGTTGTGTTTACAATTTTCTACAGGAATAAGTATATTGCTATCAATGTGTCATACTATGCAGTTAATACAGTCTGTCGGCGAAAGGGACAGCTTAGGGATTAGGTATACGTCCATATAGCCAAGTAGCGGTCACATTAACGTATAAACTATACAGGCTTTTTCTCTATTTTTTGTTTCTATTCGGTCTACTATGTGAGACTTCCAACTGTCCTTTGATGTTAACATGTCTTTACTGTACATAGGATCGATTACTTAATCGCACTTGACCATTACGCCTAGTCACCTGATCCACTAACCACGAACCAAGGGAGGGAAGAGTGTGTATACATTTACCGGGTTTCTTATTCTGTAACAAAAGTCCGTAACTGGATATGTAATTACACCCGCGGAACTAGAAGCTGACTCCTCATCACGTAGCAAGCCTGTTACAGAACGTCACACTCATCACAACGTGCCTAGAAGTGTCTCAATTCCTTGCCATTGTCCCAGAGATGTTCATGCCCAAGGTATCTTCATTTTCATGTTTGCATCTTCATGTTGTCGACCCCAGTCTCTTTTCCGAGGGAGTATGCTTTCCATCGCTGTTCTTTCCCAGCTACTGTGGTGTTTAATATAGAAGCGGATTGGTATACATTCATATCATCGAATTTTAAATATAATCATTTTGTTAAGGGGTATTTCAAATAAACTGACAGGTGTTTATCAGAGTATCGATGTATCAGAACGCACTATTATCAATGCACGCCTGTTAATCCTACACCTGCTCATATCGTTTACTCATAATTTGTCCCAGCATGTGACGATTGTGCGGGCGTGTTGCTGGAGCGGTTAGGTAGCTACGCTGACAAAGCCTCAGCTCAGTCGGAAAGGGTTCGATGCCTGCTCTCGATATTCGCTACAGGAGGGAAAGCCTGACCATTAATTCCTCCGCACTCAGGCCTACACAAAAATGATGGTCGTAACACTTTACACACCCACAACAGGTTCTTATTTTGTTTGCGTGAATAACTGAAACCCCAGTTTGAAGTTGATTCACCAACCATGTTGCGCACATTGCACCTTCACTTCCCGACTCCGCTTGTAATTAGTGTCTCTCATCCTGAGCAAGGCCTTTCTCAAATCCTGTAATCAAAACAGCAATACATATTCTGTGTTCGGTTCATTAATTGACTTCAACAATGCCTACAGAATCAACCGAAATGTCTGCCTTGATACCACGTTAACCTGACATAGAACTAAATGCCACAGTTCTAACCGTGGACTTGTGTAATAGCCCAACCCATTGCCTACGGATATATATGGACTGTATCTTATGAAATAGGTTCATGGCATCGTTCTATACATTAGTAGAAAGTAAACAAAAAGTGTTTAATCACTGAATAAAGAAAACACTAACAATAGAATGCACTGTTTATTACCTGACATATTTTGCTGGATATATTGTTTGTAAATGAAAATCGTAAACTGATCAGAGAAATTAGACGTAGATAGTCACAATTTGTTTGTCAGGTTATGAGAAGAAATAAATTGGAGACCTTGGTGACAACTGGCAAGATCAAGAAAAAGAGAACAAAGGTAAGGCATAGAGGTAAATATCTGGATGGCTTGTCCATGTTACATGGTCGAGACAAGAACACTGATCAAGTGAGATGGCGAAACATGACTACCCACGTTTATCGGCATAGCACATGATGATGATGATGATATTGTTTGTGTCTGCGTTATTCGAATTCAATAGGAAAACATTGTTTAATTTGTCTATACTTCTGCATTCCGTGTTTAAATTGTTTTCAGTTAAGGGAAGCGACCGTGCCAAGACTAATATTGTCTGAGAGGAGGGCGAGAAGAAGAAGAAGAAGAAGAAGAAGAAGAAGAAGAAGAAGAAGAAGAAGAAGAAGAAGAAGAAGAAGAAGAAGAATAGTCACTGGTTCGTGGTATTTAGGAATCTACACAAAAATATTTCTTAAATCTGCTGGATTATAAGCATGTACAACAAATGCTGATGAAGATGATGATGATGATGATGATTATGATGATTATGATGAAGCTGAGGACGACGAATCTAATGATAAAGTTTTAAAAACTCTAAACCACATCTTGGAAAGCATTTCAGTTATCACACTCGTCCATCACTACATGGCATATAAAGCTGTATTGTTTACTACGAGCGTCATCCAGTAAGCATCCAGATTTTGCCATGATAACCCAAAGAACGAGATGATTAAGTTTAGTAACAACCCCAAAGGGAACAATATACATCTGCCATATGCTGGTGAAATGGGCAAGTATCTGCAGTTTTCCTGAGCTGTATTATTCAAAATCGTACAAGACCAGTTGACACAAGTGCAGGAACAACGTGTTGTGATGATATTGTTGGTGAAGGAATGTTCAAAACAGCTGAACCTTATGGTTGACAGTCATGTGTGTCTAGAGAACAGATTATAGCATGGTTATCAGCGTTTGAATGATGTAAACACTTTCGCGAAGGTCATGAATCCACGGAGGATGAGCCCCGTGAAGGTCGACCGAAAAGTGTCATAACCAGTGAAGTCACACACAGTGTCCATCAGATGGTTTTGAGCTATTGGTGAATTTACTGTACGCAAAATCGCGATAGCCACTGACATAAAGAAAAGCTATGTACACATTATTATCAGAGGTACCTCGATTGTCATACAGTTTCCTGTCGAGGGATGCTAAAACAACCGGATTTTGAAAAGAAAAAGGAAAAAAAAAAAAAACAACAACAGGCAGTTCTCCATGGCTAGAGTTTCAGCGAAAAGAAAGTGCTGCTGCCGGAATATAGAAGCTCGTAGCCCGATGGGGAAATGTGTTACAGTGGCAGGCAACAATGTCGAAAAATAGTACAGGTAACCTCAATTCATCTCATAGTTATCTAGAGATTACATCAGTCCAAATACTTACTGGACGGACAACCCTCTCAAGTTGCAAATGTCGATACCAAGGGATGCAATCCTCAAATCACGACTCAAAGATTCCGTATTCGGTCATGGCAAGACTGCGAAATGGCGTCTGGAGCGCCTAATTAAATCGACATAACGACGCCTTTGTTTTATATGTGTGTGTTGCCCATGGGTACGTGAGGGCGTAACTTCTCTATATAATTGTTACCATTCTCTGCGTAACATAGGAAGCCACCACTGGTTACCTCCCCTGGCAAATAGATCCAAAATTCGCGAATGCCCGAAAGCTGAAATCTCCACAACTAAATTATGCTGGAAAATGAACACGCAGAAATACAGAGGTCGTTGCCAGAAGGTAAGTAGTGTAATTAGTCTCATAATGTCAGTCGTTACACATGTGAACACACGGCATCTTGTAATGTCAGGGGTCAGTCAGACTGTTTAGAACGATGATCTAATGTTGGCATGCAGACTAAATAAATATGATATTAATGTTGTTTCTCCATTGTTCTAGAAGAGGATCACACGGATATGGTAGTCCTTGAATCGGTTCGGAGGAGACTAAAGACATCAGTCTGAGTATGAAATTATCTGTTGCAATAAAGACGGAGTAAACATGTCTTTAAATGTTCATTTAATACCAGAAAGAGAGCATCCCAAAGCTATAAATTGTTCTGCTGTATGGAAGCGAATCTAGGTAACAGGTGAAGACATCAAGCAAACCATACTGCCTGTGACCAATACTGGAATAGACAGACAGCTAACATTGATCGCAGTAGCAGCAGCAGCAGCAGCAACAACAACAACAGCAGAAGATGAAGAAGAAGAAGAGAAGAAGACGAAGAAGAGAAGAAGAAGAAGAAGAAGAAGAAGAAGAAGAAGAAGAAGAAGAAGAAGAAGAAGAAGAAGAAGAAAGAAGAAGAAGAAAGAAATTGCGTCTTGGAATATGAACGGACAATTAGGAAGAGCTTCGAGGCAACGACTATATGGTTTCTAAGAAAAATGCTGCGAACTGAGTTGAGTTGAGTTGATGGTAATGAAAGTAGAACATTAAACGAAACTGACAATAATGTTCTTTGAGGGGAGAGAGAGAGAGAGAGAGAGAGAGAGAGAGAGAGAGAGAGAGAGAGAGAGAGAGAGAGAGAGAGAGAGAGAGAGAGAGAGAGAGAGCCACTTTGCATGACACATGACGGTGATGATGATGACTAAGTTTTGCATCATCGAGAATTAAAGGGTCGGGAGTTATTGTATCAGCATCGAGAATTAAATGATGGAGAGCTATTGGAACAGTAGAATTTTGACTTCGCCAGGCACGGCGGTCAGCAGCGTTTTCTCAATTTTAAAAGAATTGTCAATTCTTCACTGAAGTTGTCATGGCGTCTCTGTGTTGCCTTTTTGACGTATCCTCTGTAAATCTATCATGCTATGTACTTGTACATTTGGTTTCCGTTTTGCCACCGTTAATAGAGTACCAGTCTTCTAGCACCACTCACGATTCTCGAGTCCGCAGTTGATGCCGGATTGTTATGATTGCATGTGGTTCTGGGATTGGCACCGCCATGTCACAATAGTACCAGCATCTCTGTAGGTTGCTCACCTGTTGAAGAAAGTCACCACTTTTGAAAAATAAGCGCCCGCAAGATGGGATGCCTGAGAAGAACTGCAAACTGAACTATCCGAGATTGAGTAAGAAATGATGTTATCAGACAAACAATGGGATCAGCACCCTGTGCCATATACATTGAAAGACAGAAGATCAAATGGTTCGGCCATCTCGTTAGAATGCAACACCATCAACTACCAGCACTGGCGCTACACCAAAGAAAATCTGATACGAGGGCAAGAGGACAGCCGAAAATAAAATGGATTAACACCCCTGAAGCCGGAGTGGATTCGCCTGATGGTAAGGGACACTGTTAATAGGCAAAGCTAATCCACACGCAAAATTCAGTCCATCACTACTATAAATAGGTGTCTATGGGCTACGCTTGGGTTCAAAGCCAGCGAGCGCAAAAAAAAAAAAAAAAAAATGGATGAACAACTTCAGAAACATTGTACAATCACACCGGACCGACACTCTCCCGTGTGTTGCCGGGGCCCATAAGGGAAGCAAAAAATAGCAACACTGTAGCCTACCACGCATGTCGTAAGAGGCGACTAAGGAGGCTATGGTTCCGTCGCCCTGCTACTGAGTGAGTGCGTGGCGCGACACTGTGAGCTGTGAGTTTCATGTGAAATGCTTTTGAATCTGCCCGAGGTATTTTGGAACGTGACTGCATGTTCGGAACGATGGCAGCTGGCTATGTCCCAGAGTTAACCGGTTTTTGCCTTATGCAGAAATGCGTGGCTGCTGGGCTTCTGGTTGACTGCCACTGCCATCGACGATGAACTGTATTTTCGTGGACTGTGTGGGTGAACATCTAGAAAACATCCAGATGGGAAAATGACTGCCGATCCCATCAGAGATAACTGGATGTTTCGTGGGGGACTATTGTGTTAACATTCTGGCGGCGGCATTATGCACAGTGTATCTGTGCGGGCTGTTGTTTGTCGAGACTCCTGTCTTTTCCACTTTTCACATTGGGCAGTGGGGAGCGTTTTATGTGATATTCACTGGCACAGGAATGGAGCATAATGGGGACGACCCGTTGCTGTGAAGTTGGAACCGTGACTAACTAACTAACTAACGGACCGACACTATCCAGCGCCAGCGATCGGGCATTGGAACATAAACTATTCCTCCATGTGATGTTTGACGGCAAAAGTGGAAGATGATGATGAAGAAAGCCAGTCCAGAATACCTCTATTAATGGCTCTGTTTGTTCACTGATGGATTAATTGTGGAAAAACTGGACAGGAATGCTGTTGGATCATCGCGTCACAGTAAACACACAATAGCAGAAAGACAACACGCCAGTTTATTAAAGTATAAGACCATTCTACGTGCCATAAAGCGCATTGGACATATGGTTCTAGACATACATGCTACTGTCTGGACAAATACTTGTCTTCAGACTTGACTACATCATGCTTGCATTCCATCTGCAATCAGGTTAAGTTGAATACCTTCAGTTAGCATCGGCAATCATTGAGGGTATTTAGTTCGCATTCATATAGTTAAAATATTTAGAAACTTGCTTCTATTAATTTCCTTCATGTGGAATTAAATTGTCCCATTTAAATGTTCGTTTGTCTTCATAAACGAGTCTGTTTCTTCATGATGAGTTGATAGGCAGTCCAAGTGTATGATTTGGATACTGCGTTGATAATTTCAGGACTTTCTAATTCAACAGTCAATAATAATTTTGTTTTAATTGAAGACTCGAACTATAGACTTCGTGTATACTTATTCCCTAATTTTATCGCATCAGTGGACTTACATTATTAAGCATATCCGCAGTTTGTCATGCATTTTCCAAAACTTGTGCATTGGTAAAAAGCAGGCGTCATCCTGGATTTCCTTCGCGCTCTTGGTCTTCTTACGACACAACGGCTGTAGTGTAGGTTAATGGAGGGTGTTTAGTGCAGGAGAGCCTGGCTTATGATACACGGCAACAGGTCTGGGAATGGAGGTGGAGCAGTCACGACTGAGGTCTCCTGACTGGAGGACAAACATTTCAAAAATATCACCATTGAAATGGACTCTCAGAGCATGGCGAGAAAGGTGAGACACGCATGCTTAGGACAGAGCGCATGTTTCAGTTCAAAAATCAAAGATAGGGAACACAAGAGGGTTTTTGCCTCAAGGACATTCAGGTGTGGTGGAAAGCGAGCAGGCCATAGATTGGCTGGGTCTGTACCGCTGGATGACGTTAGGTAGTTAGTTAGTCTCGGTTCCAACTTCACAGCAACGGGTCGTCCCCATTTTGCTCCGTTCCTGTGCCAGTGAATATCACACAGAATGCTCCTCATTGCCCCATGTGATAAATGGAACAGACAGGACTCTCGACTAACCAACAGCCCGCACAGGTACGCTGTGCATAATGCCGCCGCCAGAGTGTCAATACAAAAGTCCTCCACGAAAAATACATTTCATCGTCGATGGAATCGGCAGTCACTAGAAAACCAGCAGCCACACATTACTGCATAAGGCACACCAGTCAGTTCTGCGACAAAGCCGGCCACCAATACGTATTATGCATACTAAGGCAGTTGTGGTTAAGACCCTATGGAATCATTATAGTGTGGAAGAACAAATAAATGATCATGTTCTGGAACGATTGGGTCTGCACTACTGGGTGAGTAATTGGTGCACAATACGGCAGACTTTGTCATGGCCCTTTGGGATCATGTGTATAATGTGGAAGAACAGATACATTATCATGGTCTTGAAAGAATGATGCGACAGGGAGTGACCAGACGATCTGGCCTACACTCAGTACTCTGAGTAAAAGCCAGACGGACAGAAAACTCTATTGCATCTGGTACAATAAGTATTGGGGCTTTTCGCTGGCTGCTGAAGATGAAGAAAGAGAGCGTATGGGAATGCCACGAGTGCTGTGATATCTGTTCTCGACTCAACACAGCTTGACTCCACCGTCACAACGGCGGGACTTACCCCCGCTTACTTCTATCTCATTTTAATAAGACGTAGCTGGGATATTGTGGTAATTATTTTCTAACTTTTCCATTATCTTTACTATTTCCTGAAAACGTGTACAGACTATCAGAGTCCTCGAAGCACTTTAATATTCAATTATTAGTTGTATCCATTCTATTATTTATCGTATCAAGATTTTGAAATTCCCGTTCAATGAAGTATCCTGTTACACAGACAAATATTATTTTCAATGGCTAAATCCTGTTTTCATTTTCACCGTGCTTAATTCCCTTGGCAACGATGTTTACAACATTTCCGTTCCTCTTCTTCAGCTCTTCTTCTCTCGATCCCAGTATGCAAAGTATACAATAATTTGTACATACCAGCACTTGTACGCCAGTCTCCGTGGCGAAGAGTTAACGGTCGCGATTCGTAATCCCGCATACCCGCGTGCGAAACACATTTGGCAACAGACCGCGTTGCGTTGGTTTCTCATTGGTATCGGTGAAGGTCTTTCAGAAAGCAATGACAAACTACTGAACATAAACTTGCCAGAAGATCACAACGGCAGAAATGATGGTGTTGACTGTGATGTCATATAAAGGATATGTAAATTAAAAGTACTTGTACATGAATGATTGCATCTTGTAGCTGCAATTTTCTACATAATGTAGTAGCCTGACCCAAGCATCTTCCTTAGTCATTTAAAAAAAAAATTATGGCATGCCAAATAGGGTTCAGTGTTAATATTCTTTATTTCTCTTGCGGGGCCGGAAACACTGTCCGCGAAGAAAAGTGGAGATAAACTGATATGTCAGAACCGCCAACGTTGAGCTCGTGAAGAGAAGTAAACAAATCCAAATGGACTAAATGGTGAGGAAAAGACGGACGCTTTGTAGGACACGCTCTGAGAAAACCTGAGGACAATGAGTTGAGTTGAGTTGAGTCAAGAACCGACATCACTGCACTCAGGACATTCCAATACGTGCTCCATCCCCTAGTTCAACAGCCAGTGAAGAGTCATACTACTAATCTTACCCACCGCTATGTGATTAAAAGTTCTCGTGGTCTTCCCTCTCAGTTTTGAGATTCTTCAAGAACCCCTGCCGATCCCCCGCAATCTCATTCTTTCCACATATGGGTCCTCAATCTGTTCCTCCGCCTTCTCCACCTGGTTCCACAAGCGCACGACCACCTCCCCCTTGTCCATAGGCAAGATACCACCAAGATGTGCATTCCCTGTTAGCATATCAGCCTGTTCATTCCCCCGTACACCCGCATGGTCAGTGCAAAATATCCATACAATTCTCACTATCTGTAACCTCTGAAGCGACGAGAGCCATTCCACAATAAACATTCCTTTCTCCACCTTGCTAAGCATACTCTTTGAATCCGTAATGAATACAACATGTGTTGCAGTAGTCTCCTCTAGCCACCGGAATGCCGCTGTTACTGCCTCCACCTCCATTCTCATGCTGGAGGTCTTTGTACCTGAGGACAATATAACAAGACACTGTCGTGTCTGAAATCCACAAGGTAAACGCAACAGCATATCATCTCATCTCATTTGGGTCAGCAGCGGGAGATATAAAAACAAACGGAGAAGAGGACTACAGACAGATAGTTAGTTGCATATCCTTTAAGGACGTAGCAGTCAACCCCAGCATTTTTTGGCTGTTTGTAATTTATTGGCAAGTTTACGTTCAGTAGTTTGCCATTGCTTTCTGAACGACTGGCACTAATACCATTTCATAAAAACCAACGAAAGGCGGTCTGCTGCTAAATCGCCCGCAGCTGTGTTTCTAACGCGGTATGCGGGATTATGAACTTCGTCCGTATTTCCCTTCGCTACAGAGCCGACTACTTGTATAAATGGTATGAACATTGGAGATCCGTTTTCAGTTTTAATTAAAGTAGATCAGAGGTCGCAGTGGCTTCTGGGAGTAATCTCCATGCGTTTAAACTTCCGGTGCGATGACGGCGAGCTAGGGTGTTGAATCCCTTCACCGGTCTGTTAGAATTCAACGTTGACTTCTTGTTCAGAAAGCAATGGCAAACTACTGAACGTAAAATCCACTACAATATCAACCTGGGGAGGGGTGTATCGCAATGTCCCGCAATGGGTAGGCAATATGTTAAATGTGGCTTTTGTTGAGCCGATATGTCCACCGTTAGGGGCACCACTCCTACAACAGAAAGCTCTCCTCCTTCCACTATCCACTTTATAGTAGGCGAGCGCTTGCGTAATGAACTAGTGCTGGATCGATTCCACCAATCGGGAGGTGCGGCAACCAACGCCAGTGTCGGAACCACACGCCCACGTCAAGAGCGCGGGAGCTTGAAAAGAGGGGAAGAGAAAAGGCCAAATGTGCATATCTAAGAAACCGTGGTACAGCAGACATCCACTTTCTGTCGAATTTGCTGTCGACACACGCTAGTTTGATCATCATTTTTTGGCTAGCATTGTTTTTGTCTTTCGAAAAAAAAAAAAGAAACCGTCAAATTAATTAAAATTTTTGCACGTAAAAGAAGGGTAATTTCAATATCTGAAATTTATAACTAAAGCACAGAAAGTACAAACGACTTGTATGTATTGTCATAAAGACTAATTTCAGATAAAGTTGTCAATTTCTTGCAAGCGGGGGACTTATCGCTACTTAAAGGACACTTATTAAGATTTTTAAAAATCTTGGAGAACTGCTACTTTCGTATCTTTAGCAATATAGGCTCGTGCTGTAATTGCAAAAACTCGTGCACACTAAATAACACTAGTTCCTAAACATTCACTACTCTTTCTAGAATCATCCTTGTCGGTGAATTCAGTGATAATATTCTCCCATCACTAGCTAGTGCCAATAAGCTTGAAAGAACGGTTGGTCTTCTGGCGTGATACTCTCAAGTTTAACATCTCCGTCGTTCCGGGTGCTCTACAATGATTCGCTCGGTGGTCCTACCTTCAAGTGTTATTCTGACGGTTATCGCCCTTCTCACCTTATCACAGTTGGGTAAGTTGATTTGCTGTGGGTGTTTTGATTGTATATGTATTTTGTATATGTGTTTGTGTGTTTTCAACTCACAGGCAAGACAATTAAAGTATGATAATTATTGCTATGTTAGATATTGGAGAATTCTTGAGGTTATTAACATGACAGCGAATCATGGACAATTAGCAGGTAAGAGAGGAATTATGTGGAAGCTGCGAGATGTGGTTTGATAGAATAATGATGAGAAGAAAGTTGACAGAAGTTAATTCACAAAGAGAATTCGTTACTCACGTCAGAAGTGGACAGTCCACATTCTTTGGGCGTGTCATGAGTAGGGAAAAGCTGGAGTATGTGGTCACAACGGGTCGGTTGGAGGGGAAGAGAAGCAAGAGGAGACCAAGATAGAAGATGCTGGACAGTTTGACATCATGGCTTGAAGGAAGGTCGGTATCAGAAATAATTCGCGGCTCACGAGACAGAGGGCTGTGGATAGACATGATCACCAACGCCACGCGGCATGGACTATGAGATTGAAATGTCAAAAGAAAATATTCATAGGTAGTGACCAACACTCATAAAAAGAATAGGAAAGTAGTTGAGATTAGAGGACACACCGGACAATATAAAATAGGAATGGTATAGGAACGACACCGGGTTTTGAACCCGACGTGTCCAATGACGACAGCGCCCCGCTGAAGTTTGCAGAACGTATAATCGCACTTGTTCCTTCAGCAAGTCTCTGTCGCCTTTTGAAGGCGACAGGGTTGGAACCTAGCGTACTCTCTATAGCTTTGATTGTGTTTATTGTCTAGTATTCCATAAATGAGTGCAAATCAATACTCGTAACTTCATTTCTCTGTGTAATGTGCACGTCTGGGCCTGTATGTAAACATATGCACAAATGTGTGTGTCTAAGCGTAACACAGACATTTAACTAAACAGCCTTCAATACTGCAGTAATGTGTGTGCGTGTGTGTGTGTGTGTGTGTGTGTGTGTGTGTGTGTGTGTTGTAAAAGCGTGTTAGTATGTGTGTGTGTTTGTGTGTCTCTATGTACATGTGTGTGTGTGTGTGTGTGTGTGTGTGTGTGTGTGTGTGTGTGAGTAGGATCTCCGGCCCATTAAACAACACTATAATACTGTAATAATATGCATGTGTGGATGTGTATGAGCAAGTGTGTATGTATGTGCACATGTGTGAGATTGGCGACCAACTAAACCATCGTAGGGTACTGCAGTAATATAGTTATATAGATCAATGTGCGTGTGCATGTGTGTTGTCTCTATGAACACATAATAAGATTTGTGTGTGCCTCTGTGTGTATCTCTTTACGTGCACGTGGGTGTGTGTTTGAGTATGTAAGTCTCACAAACGTGTGATATTGCAATAATAGGACTGTGTGTGTATGTCTGCATTGAGCATGTTCGTATATGTGTTTGTGTCTGTATGTACATACATGTTATCTTATAATATAAAGTTCGCGACAAAGTAAACGGCCTTGTAATGCTGCAGTAATATGTTTGTGAAATGTTGAAGGTTAGTTGGATTGCGTGGCGGAATAGTTGGATTGCGTGGCTGAAATTTTGTCTCAGTGATGGGGCAGCCTGCCCTGTGCACAATCCTTCCTTAGTCGTTTCTTACGATACATCTGATGGGGTGCAGTGTTAGTATTGATTGCTGAAATAGCGGGCCTCGGTAACACAATAATTGGGGCCTGCGCAGAACAGTGGGACCAAAATGACAGAGTGTATTTCTAATGACTGTACAGCGTTTGAAAATATTGCCGGTCCAAGTTTTGTATTTACCTATTATGTTGCGTGAACCTTACAGAGGGTGAATACAAAACTTGGACCGGCAATATTTTCAAACACTGGACAGTCATTAAAAATACATCCTATATTACAGAATCACCAATGTAGAGCTCATGGAGAGAACTAAACAAATTCCAGTGAATCACACGTTTATGGAAAAGTCTGCCTGGTCCTTGGCTCGGCCGCCTTCCACAATAGCGCCACCTGCACGCTTGTCCACCTACTCATTTCCTTGTACACCCGCATGCCCTAAAATGAAGCTAATCTTTGCCAGCCGAGACCGCTACAGAGACAGCAACCACTCCCTTCGGATCCACCCCATCTCATTCTTCTTGAGCATACTCAATGAGTCACTAAATAAACATGCCCTAGAGAATGTTTGTGTCTCGGGCCATGTTATTGCTTTACTTAATGCAATGGCTTCCATCTGGGGGGAGGGGGGAGGGAGGAGGGGGGATGGGTAAAACCTGTGGGGGTAAACCCGCGAAGGCAGTCACTATTTGCGGCTGACTCAGTCACATGATTATTAAACTAGGTCAGGTATAAGCCCAAATATAATTTCTCTTTGAGGTTTAACGGAGTAGACGTAGTGGTATAATCGAAATATGAAAACCATTGCCAAAAACCATACCAAAACCACAATATGAACGACGTAGCGGGAGATCTAAAATCACTGGCATGAGTTGCAACCATCACAACGACAATATAATACTGGCAGTAATATGTTTTGTTTTTGAGGTATCTACATGCGCGTATGTTTATATGCATGTGTGTATAATTGGCGAGCAAGTAAACGACAGTATAATATGGCCTGCAATATGCGTATCTCTGTGTGAATGTGTATTTGTGTGTATGTGCGTATGTATAAGAATAGCTATCAATTAAACATCGTGTATTATTAATGGCTAATAATAGCGACGTTACTGCACCTTGCTCACGTCTGTTTTGGATCCATCTCCCTGAATAGATGTCCATAGAGTCCATGAATACTGACTAACCCGGTCGCGCTCCTGCTAGATACGCAATCAACATCTAGCAGTTGTTTCAGTGTGCATGTTACCTTTCTTTTAATCTGCCCTCAGGCATCGTGGCCAGAGTATAAGAGCGATAATTCTTAAACTTCCGGTGCGCTAATGGCGAGGTAAGGGATTCATTTCCTACTCCGACTTTAATTTGAACTTAATCGTTTACTTCTCGTTCAGAAAGCAATAAAACAAACAAATGAACGTAAAATTGCATAGAAAATCAACCTACAAAGGACATGCAACGATTTCTATAGTGTGTGTTTTTTTTGTTGCCTCAATATAAAATTGAATATCTCAGTAACCAACTGATGGAAAATAATGAGATTTAGTATATAACCTTATCATTATGTCCACCCAACAAAAAAATTTTTGTTCTGGAGATTGTACAGCAGATTTCAATTTTTGCTTATATGAGGTATATATTTTACCGCCCCGCCATGAATGCCTTAATTTTTAGAGTATTACAGCTCAGCAAGACCCATTCGCGCTAATTTTAAAATTGTCTGGCGGTCTTTCGTTTTTGGACAGACTGAGTGTTATAGTTCAGAGGCGTCGTCAAACTGGGTTCTTTCATGAAACGTGATTATATAAATAAATCTTACCATTAATGTATTCTTAATAGCTAATATTTGAATGTGTTAATACTGTTCAATGAGATTAAAAGTGAAATTGTGTACACTTCAAAACATCGCTATGAAGTTGTACACATATTTTTGTCAAGAAGCTGATCGCAGGAAACTGTTTCATACTGTTACAAATCCCGAAAAAAGAACAGTGCATGCATTAGGTTTGAGTAAACGATCGTTTCGTCGATGGGTGCAAGAATCTGGAATGAAACCAACACGCGATAAGCAAACGGTAGGTAGAAAGGCAATTGTAGACAGCTTTGACAAGGATGTCATCAGACGAGTTATTATAAAAATGATGGATGCCAATAAAACAGTGAGTGTAAGAAAACTGAGGGTTTTGTTGAGAAAGGACAATAACATAGAGCTATCCAAAACAACTTTGTGGAAAATTATAAGGACATTAGGCTTCACTTTTAGAAAGTACAAGGGAGGTAGAAATATCCTTTGCGAGCAACCGCATTTAGGAGCCACGATTCATTCACGATTCACGTAATATTATATATAAGAGATTTCGCGCTTACGTGAAATAAGGGAAATGCGCAAAGAAAATTATGACATAGTGTATTTGGATGAAACGTGGATCAATGCGCACCACACAAGTGAAAAGGAATGGCAATCAATGGATGGAAAGATAAAACGTTATGTGCCCAGCAGTAAAGGACAGCGTTTGGTCATAGCCCATGCTGGTAGTACTCATAATGGCTTACTACAGAATGCTGGGCTCGTGTTCGTATCAAAGCATACAGACAATAGGGATTATCATAATGAGATGAATGGTAATGTATTTAGAGATTGGCTCGAGAATACAGTACTTCCATCCCTTGATAGACCGTCTTGTCTAATCATGGACAATGCATCATATCACAATGTTGTTGCCCAAGAAGACAAAATACCTACGGCATCGAGCACAAAGGAAGCAATAAAGATATGGCTCCGAAGGGAAAATATACCATTTCCAGAAACATATTTCAAGCTACAGTTGTTGTCACTTGTAAAACAGACGCAAAAAAGCAAGAAATGTCAAATTGACAAGTTGATAGAAGAGCATGGCCATAGGTGTTTGAGACTTCCGCCGTATCATTCTCATTTAAACCCTTTAGAACTTGTGTGGGCTAAAATTAAAGGACAAGTGGCAGCTGCCAATACTACATTCAAATTGTCTGACGTCAAGATACTAACCCAGTCCGCGCTATTAAATATTGATAAAAGTTACTGGAAAAAATGTGAGGACCATGTGTTGAAAGAGGAAGAGGACTATTGGAGAAAGGATGGATTGAATTTTATGCAACCGAGAGCAATCATCAACCTACTGGAATCGTCCGACACAGATTAAGGTCTGAGCAGAGTATGCCCTGGCCATCCTCACTGTCAGCCCTACACAGATTGGAAGACTTGAAAAGGTACAAAACGAAGCCATGCGCATCATTTTGGGCTGCACGAAAGACACCAGCTGTGTATCAATGAGATACCTCCTTGACTTCCCGACAATGGAACACAGGATCAAGATCCGGAGAGCTCGTACATTCTTAAAAATAAGTGCAGATAAGCAGCACCTCTGCATAACGCTATATTCAGAGAAAAGGGTGACAGGCTAAAGAGAGGCAAATCATGGATGGGTCGGGCGGAAGATGTCGTCAGACAGGTCTGCAGTCTTACCAGTATCAACCCCGGCAAGGAATGGGTGCCGGTGTTTCCAGCTTTTAAGTGCACTTTATCCTGCATTATCACACTCGACAGACGGTGCAGAGAGCAGAACCCTGTCGCTGTTACCGCAGAAGTCAACGCGCTCATCTATGAACATTTATATAGCCCCAAAGTGCTCATCTATACAGATGGATCTGTTGTAAGCAGCACAGAAGTGCGTGGGCATTTACAGCCCATTCAGCGGGCCGAACCGTTCAAGAATCCAGTGGTGCCCACTCTATGACCTCGAGCAGCATGACGATGGAGGTGATGGCAGTTACACAGGCTTTTATATGGCTGGAATCACAGCATTATACCAACGTGTGTGTACTAAGTGACTCAATGCGAATGATTCAGAAGATCGAAGCTGGATCTGTACGTAGACGGTGGACTGAGTCGCTGCGGAAGTTTGTTGTTCGTAAAGTCACCTTCATCTTCGTCCCGGGACATGCGGGAGTCGAGGGAAATGAACGAGCTGATAAACTGGCTGATTCTTCACCCCCTATAGATGGCCAGCCCATGGATCGTGCCGATGTTATTAACGTCCTTAAAGATATGGCGAGAACAGAGGACTTTGACGTCAGTGAATCCACATCGCTGTCCAGGATGAAAGACTTGGGAGTAAGAATTCGGCACGGCCAGATGCGAGAGGTACATCGGGAAAACAAGGCGCCTCGTCAACCAACACAGAACTGGCACTATTAGCCACCGGACGCTGATGCATATGCTGGGGGGAGGATCTGAGCACCTATGGACATGTCCGGATAACTGAAGAAACAAGAAGGAAATGAAAAATAAGGTAAGAAATATATTCCTTCTACTTTCCTGTTAATTTACAAATTATTTACCCCGTGTCTCTGTAAATTGTCTGTCTTTACTAATATTACACATTGCACCCCTCTCGGGATTCTCCGTGGTGAAGTGGTCAAGCCGTCTGACTCGGGCTCCGAAGGTTGTATATTCGATTCCGGGCCGCGTCCTTCATTTCACGAGTGCATTTTTTCGGAGACTCCCGAGGATCGTCGCTGGAGCTACGGAGTTCGTGCTTTGTGCGACGCTTTCCGCGCTGCGGAAAGAAACTGAGCCATATGGGATAAATACCCGGTGCAATGCAGCCGACCATGTCGATTTTAAGCAAATTCTTTCATTGCACCCACTCTCATACGACTCCGGATACGCCTTTGTGTGTCAACAGAATTGACATGTCTCACATTACCGTAAAAATAACTTCGTTAGCGAGAAATCACTAGTTGTTCAGCAAAAGATCAAAGGAATGTCGCCGCTTTCAATGATTTAAGTTGTTTTTGGACCTTTCAAAGACATATTCCTTGGGTGGGGGTAAATATAAGACAGCTGGAAAAATTTCATAACGATGCAACAGACAGTTTTCAAAATAATTGATCGTGAATGAAGGCAACCAAATGTGGACATACTATAGTGTTCTCTCGTTGCATACTGTATGACGACACGAAGCCTTTTCCTGATCACTTGCAAGACTTAACGTTGTGAAGATAACTCAGTATAGGCGCTCTAGAAGAGAGCCAGTCTACCCTTTCATTGCAACAAACTCCGGCATGTACAGGATGATAGAAAACCAATGTGCCTTGCGTTTATTTTTAATGACAATGGTTTAAGTGCCGATCGTTCAGAAAGCAATGGCAAACTACTGAACATAAACTTACCAAAAGATCACAAACAGCCAAAAATACTGAAGTTGACTTCTGCGTCTTGTAAACCATATGCAACTGACTATAACTATCCTCAAGACGTTGCAATTAACCCCATCTCCAGGTGTATTTACGAGGCAATTTTATTGTCAGTAGTTTGCCATCGCTTGCAGAATGAGCAATCAACGTTTAAGTCCAACTTATCTGTGTGTGTGGGTTGAACGCACTATCCCTGCAGTCAGCGCACCGGAAATTTAAGCCGGGTATTAAACCCCACAGCCACGCTGACCTCTCCAGGACAATGCATCTCTTAAAATTTACGTTGGTTCGCCGCACTAACGAACGACACCTATGCATACATCAGCCATCTGTAATTATTCGTAATTATGTACAGAGGCTTGGGTTAATTATTATATACGAAGGTTTAATGTGTATTAAAGGTGACATGTTATTACAGTGAATAGACCTCTGGTTGTATAGCTAAGCGGCAGGGTTCAAATCCTAGTAAACGCGGTATTTACCTTTTCTGTCGCTTTCAGTTCTAGAGACAACAAAATCCGTAATATTATATATAAGAGATTTATCTGGGGAGAAACGGCAAAGAGGAACCGAGTTGGTCACCAGAACTCATACATGTGCGACCTAGTATAGCGGTAGTACAGTAGCTAACACGCCTGCCTGCGGGCACGGTGTTATGAGTTCAACATTTACTTCGAAGTGGATATTTACACTTTAATTAAGTTCCCAGGTAGACCTAATCAGGAACCTAATCAGGAAATGTATTCTTAAGTAAAGACGGCTGGCCTGGTACAGACTACATCCCCCACCGAGTGCCCAGCTAAAACAAATGGCTCTAGCATCACATACTTGATTCTCCTGATACTTCTGTCCCGTATGCTCCATTGGGGCATAGACCCTCAACCAAATCACGCTAAGCCCTCCTATGTTTTTGCTATATCCCACAGCCCTTCCATTCCCTCCCAATATTATTCATTTCTAATTGCCTTTTCCATATGTTATAAGGTCTCTTGCTACCCAATGCCCTCAAGTGGTATCTGCCGTGTCTGTGTGTTATTAGGTTTCTCGCCACCCAATGCCCTCAAGTGATATCTGCCTTTTCCGTATGTTATTAGGTCTCTGGCTACCAATGCCCCTCAATTGGTATCTGTCTTGTCCGTGTGTTATGAGGTCTCTCGCTACACAATGCCCCTCAAGTGGTACCTGTCTTGTCCGTGTGTTATGAGGTCTCTCGCTACACAATGCCCCTCAATTGGTATCGGCCTGTTCGTGTGTTATGAGATCTCTCGCTACCCAATGCCCCTCAATTGGTATCTGCCTTCTCCGTGTGTTATGAGGTCTCTCGCTACCCAATGCCCCTCAAGTGGTACCTGTCTTGTCCGTGTGTTATGAGATCTCTCGCTACACAATGCCCCTCAATTGGTATCGGCCTGTTCGTGTGTTATGAGATCTCTCGCTACCCAATGCCCCTCAAGTGGTATCTGCCTTCTCCGTGTGTTATGAGGTCTCTCGCTACCCAATGCCCCTCAAGTGGTATAAGCGAGCCCTTTATTTTTAGTGGGCGCTGGGGAGAATGTGTTAAGAACACAATTCGTAATGTGCATACCGCGTTCGAAACACAGCTTGTGGCGATTTGGAAGCAGACCACCTTGAGCGGTCTCATATACTGATATAAGTACTGGTCTTTCAGAAATCAATGGCAAACTACTGAACGTAAACTTCTCAAGAAATCACAAACAGCGATCAACTGCCGGGGATGACTACTGCGTCCTGTAAAGGATGCACTTTTTTGTGTCCCCCCCCCCCCCCCCCCCCGCATATCCTATTACAGGACATCGTTGTCAACACCAGCATTTTACTACTGTTGTTGATTTCTTGGCAAGATTACGCTCAGTAGTTTGCCATTGCTTTCTGAGCGGACGGCTCACATATCCCGTAAGTAACGGGTGCGGCGAGAACCGCTACAGATTCTCGCGCAGCTGCGTTTGCTCACGTGGATAATCGGCATTACAGAGAAAGTCGCCAACCACTAGGCCAGGGAGACCGGCAAAGGATACACTAAGTTTTTCATATCCTTTACAGGACATCGCTGTCAACATCAGCATCTTTCAGCTGTATGTTGATTTCTTGGCAAGATTACGCTCAGTAGTTTGCAAAGAATACACTACAAACTTTAAAATAAAATTGTTCAACACCTGCTCTGAGAATGTTACTCTCCAGAGTTTGTTACTTCCTTTAAACATATTCTCACACGGTATTATTGCATGCTGGATTCATGCTTTCAGTTAGTTAGTTAGTTAGTTAGTTAGTTAGTTAGTTAGTTAGTTAGTTAGTTAGTTAGTTAGTTAGTTAGTTGAGGTTTCAACTTCACGGCAACGTGTCGTCCCCATTATGCTCCGTTCCTGTGCCAGTGAATATCACACAAAATGCTCCTCACTGTCCAATGTGAAAAGTGGAACTGACAGGAGATTCGGCAATCCAACAGCCCGCACAGGTACACTGTGCATAATGCCGCCGCCAGAATGCCAACACAAAAGTCCACGAAAGCCACAGTTCATCATCGATGGACTCGGCAGTCACCAGAAAGACCTCAATGACCCGGGTTTTCTCACAAAGTTCTGTCTCTATTCGCAGGGTGACCCGCCGAAAGCGTCGCATTAAGCACGAACTCCGTGGCTCCAGCGCTGACACCCAGAAGTCTCCTGAAAAATGCACTCGTGATCCGAAAAGGCAAATCAGTCAATTCAGCAACAGCCGGTAGCCATTGTTCCGAACATGCAGGTCACTGTACAAACAAAGGCGGACATGTAAAAACATTCCACGTGAATATCACAGATCACAGAGTCGTGCCACGCACTCACTCAGTAGCAGGTGTAGTACTCCAACCTTTCGGGGCCCTCTGCTTTGTTGGTGCAGTCCATTCTATGTGGCTAAACCCAGAACTTGGGCCAGTGTTGTGTAGCTCTACTGCTGAGATGTGTAGTGGATATGAGGGCACAAATAAACACTGTCGCTGAATTGTTCAAACTCATTGTCTAAGGGGTGTGACGATTATATGTATAGAAGTAAACATGATGCTTGCATGGTTTTAGCTCATGGTCAAAGGGGTGTGACTGAGAGGCATGACTGAGAAGCGTGACTAAGAGGCGTGACTATGAGGCGTGACTGAGACAGTGACTAGGAAGCGTGACTGAAATGAGTGACTGAGATGCGTCACTGAGATGCATGACTGAGAGACGTGACTAAGGAGCGTGACTGAGATGCGTGACTGAGAGACGTGACTAAGAAGCGTGACTGAGATGCGTGACTGAGAGACGTGACTAAAAGCGTGACTGAGATGCGTGACTGAGAGACGTGACTAAGAAGCGTGGCTGAGATGCGTGACTGAGAGACGTGACTAGAAAGCGTGACTGAGATGCGTGACTGAGAGACGTGACTAAGAAGCGTGGCTGAGATGCATGACTGAGAGACGTGACTAAGAAGCGTGACTGAGATGCGTGACTGAGATGCATGACTAAGAGACGTGACTAAGAAGCGTGACTGAGATGCGTGACTGAGATGCGTGACTGAGATGCGTCACTGAGATGAGCGACTGAGATGAGTGACTGAGATGCGTAACTGAGAGACGTGATTAAGAAGCGTGACTGAGATGCGTGACTGAGATGCGTGACTGAGAGACGTGACTAAGAAGCGTGACTGAGATGCGTGACTGAGATGCGTGACTGAGAGACGTGACTGAGAGGGGTGACTGAGAGGTGTGACTAAAAGTGTGACTCTTATAGGGGATAGATAAATGTGCACAAGTAAACGTTATAACTCTTTGTACTAGCTCATTGTGAAAGGGGTGTAGGTGAGATGTTCAGAGGTCGCATGTAGCTCTAAAGTTATCATGTTCTCTCTAAGAAAATTTGTTAATTTTTAAATGAAAGACATTGATATTTAATATCACTCGCCTCCCTCATTTCGAAATCAGCAATATTGGGTACCCGGTCTTTTCTTATAAGGACCACAAACAGTAGACCCATTGTGCATTTGGTACATTGAAAATGTCACTGCAGCTGGAAATCACAAAAAGTAAGCAATATGGCATATGCCATGCCAATTATGTTAGGTAATAAACATACCATTAGTGGATAGAGGCTGTTACCGGGTCTGCGTGAAGAAGTAGTCAAGCCGGATGCCTTTCGCCCTCAAGGTCGTGGATTCGTGTTTGGAATGCGTCACTCAGATCACGAGTGGGAGTTTTCTGAGACCCAGATCATCGCTGGAGCTACGGAGTTGGTGCTTTTATCGATGCTCTCGGCCGGTGGTTTGCTGCTCTGCGGAGAGAGACCGAGGCACTTTGGGTAAGACTCGATATAATGAAACGAATCCTCTCACCTTTAACCTCTAACCTTGTCTTTACCTTGGAAGATATATGTGTAAAGTAAAGTAAAGTGAGGTAAAGTAAAGTAAAGAAAGGTAAAGTAAAGTAAAGTAAAGTAAAGTAAAGTAAAGTAAAGTAAAGTGAGGTAAAGTAAAGTAAAGTAAAGTAAAGTGAGGTAAAGTAAAGTAAAGAAAGGTAAAGTAAAGTAAAGTAAAGTAAAGTAAAGTAAAGTAAAGTAAAAGATCATTTCCCCGTCTTGAGACGTTTGGGTGTAACTTGCTAGCCCCATATTTGTTTACCAACCAACCGTCACTTGAAAGTTGATGTCATCAATATAACACCAGCCGCCTATACTTCCCAGAACAATTCCTGGTACATATGTCCACTGGATAGGTCTGAGAGCCGAGGTTCCTTCAACTACATCCCCTCCTCGATGGGAATGAGAACCCAGGTTCCTTCAACTAAATCCCCACTTCGAGGGGATGTGAACGCAGGATCACAGGCAAGCTTGTTGACCTCTGGTTTAGAGAGGTAAATAACTAATGATGTGTTCCGTACTTCCCCCGCAGGGACACAGAAAGGACTCAATGTGCAGACAATCGTGCATCTATCGCCCTATCACCGACACTTGTAGCCCCTAGGCATCATCATCATCATCATCATCATCATCATCATCATCATCATCATCATCATCATCATCATCATCATCAAAATCATCAATGATCGTAGACCAAATATCCACAGAAGCAAGTCTTGACAGAACAGATTCAGAAAATGTCGAACTCTTTACTTCAGATACAACAACAGATTTACCCGCAATGAATGAGCTTTTATTTGAAGATGATCAGTGCCTATATTATTGTAACGAGGGCAAATTACACAATCATATTAATAAGCTGAGCTCAGCATGCAGCAGATGCAATATTAATATAAATACAGCTAAAACTTAAGTAATGCAAGTTAGCAGTTCTCCTGGTCCGCCAAGTATACTAGTATACAGATAAATAGCATAACTCTGAAACAAGTTAAAGAATTCAAATATCTTGGAAGTATAATCACAGAAGGTGGCAGAATAGTCAGATAAATCGAAATCAGGTGTCAAAAAGCAAGTGTGCTTATATGTCAACTATCACCCCTTCTGTAACATCCAACTATATTTATGTCCGCAAAAAGACAGATAATAAATAGTATATTCACATCAACCCTATACTACCAATGTCAGATACAGATATTATCCAAATCACACTTCTGCAAAGCCAACATCCGTGATATAAGATGCCCGAGAAGAGCTGCCAACTTAACCATCCGAAACCGAATAAGAAATGATGTTGTCAGACAGAAAGTAGAATCAACACCATGTGCCACATATACTGAAAGACAGAAGATCAAATTGTTTGGTCATGTCTTTAGAATGTAACACCATCAACTACCAGCACTAGCCCTACATCAAAGATCATATGCGACGAGACCAAGAGGACGCCCGAGAAGAAAATATATTGACGACATCAAAGACATTATATAATCACACGGAATGACACTATCCAGTGCCACCATCGAGCTCTGCAACGTCAACTAGTCCTCCCCACGACTATTGACGACAAAAGTGCAAGAAGAATAAGATGCTGCTGATGAGTAAAATGCTCTGTTCTGATTCATTCCGTATGGAAGAATGCCAAGTCAACAGAAACAAATATACCGTATAATCCCCATTATCACTAATATGAAGTACTTTGCTAAATAACATAGGCGATCATACTGCTCTCCAGAAGTATAGATTTATTCATTACCTGATATGTGCTCATGTCATGATATTGTCTGTCATTAAAATTATCTCCTAGCCGTCCAATATCTCTTTTCATATTCGTGCTATCGTGTTATTATTATCGATTTTATTTAGCTCTGTCATCATGTCTATACACAGCCTTCTGTCTGGTTTACTGCCATTATTGTCCGATACCGATGTTCCTACATGCTATGATGTCAAATTGTGTTGCAACTTCCCTCTCGATATCGCCTGATCTCTTCTCTTCCAAATGTTTCTATGTTACGACGTAAATAAGCTTTATCCTTTTTAATACCATGCCCGCAAAATGTGGACAACCTTCTTCTGATACGAGTAACCAATTCTCTTTGTGAGTTAATATTTTCAAGACATCTTCGTTACCCTGTATCTTTCAATGTTATTCTCATTATTCTTCTATAAAACCACAACACTGAGGCTTTCATTTCACTTAATTCAACGATTTGATTCCACTCTAACCTGCTGGCTGTTGACGATTCACTTCCCAACATCAGGATTGGCTGGATATAGCCACGAAGAACTCATTTCCCCACCTCGATTAACAATTATAAGTCTGAACACCCGAACATATGACCACAAATCCTGGACAATTAGTAAACAAACGAAAAAAAGCCTTAGATGCCACACTGGAGATGTGCTTTTAGAAACTAAAAACTAGCTAAAAACTTTTATAGAAGAATGCTTAAAATTCCTTGGACAGTCGAATGAGCAATCTTGACATTGTTAGGGAAGCTATGTCGCAAAGACAACTTATCACAAACATCAGAAAGAGGCAGTCTTTCTTTTTAGGCCACATTATGAGGAAAAAAAAAACCCAGAACATATTGCAACAGCTAGACATATTTTTAGAAAGAGATAAAGAAAGAGAGCGATGGAAAAGTCTTGAGTCTTGTGTTATGGCAAGGAAAGGAGTCGACACACAAATTGATACATACCGTTGACGATCGTAAGATGTCGAGAAGCATAAACACCCACGCCAGTCAGGAAGGCACTTGATGATGATGATTGTGATATCTTCAAAATTTTTCTGTAAATCCAAATTTCCTTGTCTCCTATGCATTTTATTTCCGCATATCCTTTACAGGACATCGCTGTCAACAGCAGCATCTTTCAGCTGTCTGTTGATTTCTTGGCAAGATTACGCACAGTAGTTTGCCATTGATTTTTAAGCGGCCGGCTCAGTTATCCCGCAAGTCACCAGCAGGGGTCGAACCGCTTCCAGCTCTCGTCCGCTACGAGACTCTGCGTGATAAACGGGATTACGGAGAAAGTGTTGTAACCCCTCGGCCAGAGAGACCGGCCTACAATGCATGCTTATGGTTATTTACCAATAAACCAGTATCCATTCACATATGTATCTGTAATGAATACCGTATAAGAAAAGAAAAAAATTGCACGAACATACAACAGAAGCGACCAGTGCCAAAGATAATGAAAGTAAACATTGTAGCGTGAGATCAATGTTTCCCCCCAACAACACTTCCACGCGCACCTGCTAATGTGAAAATTCTCTTACAGCGACGTGTTTATTTCTTTGTTAATTGGAAAGATAGCGACTGCAGCCTGATAAAGTACCATAAAATACAAAATATATCTGTTTGTTGTGGTCTAATATATATTCTCTGTGTGTGATTTGTCTAAAATCTATTCTGTCTGTGTTGCTTTCTATTGTCCATTCTACATGTGTGTTTTCTCTAATACGCGTTACTATTCTTTAGTTGCCCCGTTGTCAGATATCAGAGTTAACGTTTTCTAAAGTAGTTGTTAGCATACCCACTAACTAATACAGTGTTTAGAAGTTCAAACATCGGTAGTAAACAGATTTCAGTTCTTTCCAGACCAGTACAGTTCAGGAATCAACCCAACTTTGTAAGATATTAACGGATAATATTAAAAATATTCAAGGATGCAGCTGATAGTGACAAATTACTTATTTTACATCGATCGGTACAAATTGTTCTGTGAGTAACAATGAAGCGTGTCAGCCACCTCATTCATTGATCTAGTATAGATAACCGACACTGTGGCTCAGTGGCAGTGAACCCGTTTCAACATTCCCCAACACACCAAGACGAGAGTTCGAAACCAGCTGCAGGCGATTTGGAAGCAGACCGCATTGCGTTGGTTTAGCTGGCATGAACGTCGATCGTTAAGAAAGCAATGGCAACCTACTGAATGTAAAAATTGTTTAGTAAATCACAAACAGCCTTCTCCCTCCCACACAAAAACAATCTGGGATTAGGTGCGGCGTCCTGTAAAGGACACGTAGCTAACTAGTATAATTGAATGTCTAACCTGTCACATCTCTACGGAAGTATCTATCAAGGTGTTATTTTATAAGCGTCACCATCATTATCATCATCGTGATGCTAATATTATCTAAAGTAATTTTTACGATTAATGAGGATGATTATGAGAATAATAAGAATAATACAAGGGAGGTGGGAAACAAGCGACTTAGTGAGCTAAAATAATTCACAGAATTCAAACTGGAAGGAACTCGCTGTCTCGGGAACCAGCGAAAATGTGTTTACTCCTGCCCAATTAAAAATGCTTATTATGATAATTGCTAAAACTGATGTAATAACAGCAAACGAAACAATCTTTCATCAACGTGTTTCTGCAATGGGTAATTGCAAAGGTTCTTATTTTTGCTAAGGTGGGGGTCGTTGCAACGAAACAAAACACAGCAAGCTGCTTGTTAGTGTTTTAATCATCATCAACATCACGTGTCTTGATAAATGGCGAAGGCGTTCACATCTCTCCACAGATCGCAGTATTTGGAGGTTAGGAATAATTCCAGTTTTGATTTTTCTGCTTTGACAATGAAAAGTTAGCGAAGATAATGAAGTGGTTTCCCTTTGAGTTCCGAATGCTAGGGCAAGTGAACGCCCTTCTCTTCTCAAACGACCTGTCCACTTAAACCTATGGTTACTCGTACCTAAGAAGTGTAGTTTAATCAGTGTTGCTATTATTATTAAAACAACAGGTATTGTGTTGAGCAACCAGTAGCGTAATCTGTACTCATATCAACAATAGTCATCATCATCTTCCATCGTGGGAAGGATTAGTTTGCGCTCCAGCGCCCGATGGGAGGCACTGAATAGTGTCTTTCCGTGTGATTGTACAATGTCTTTGATATCATCAATCCATTTTCTTCTTGGGCGTCCGCTTGCTCTCGTAACAAAATTCTTTGATGTAAGAGGTCGACAACATTACCCTCTTTAGACAACAATCACCTTCAAATTAATATTCTGTTAACATGATTACTAATCTGAGCCGGTGATAGACCCTAATATAACTTCTCTCTGAGGTTGAACGGGGTAAGGGTAATGGAATGGAAAAAAGACCCGTGCCGGTAGTTTGTGTTGCATTATAACGAGATGGCCAAACAATTTGATTTTCTCTCTTTCAATATATGTAACGCGAGGTGTTGATCCCACTATCTGTTTGATAGCATGATTTCTTATTCGGTCTCGGATAGTTAAATAACAATAATGAACAGTGATGAATGAAGCAGCACAAAATTTAAGAGTGCAATTAACTCATGCTGCTCCCTGCAGCATATAGTGTGATAATATATTCTCCGCTGTATAAAGTAACCTATAGTGTGATTATCTTTTCTCTGTATGTATACAGTAATCTATAGTGTGATAGTCTATCCCCTGTGTATATAAGGTAATCCGTAGTGTGATAATCTATTATAGATGTGTCTAAACCAACCTATAGTGCGATAATCTATTCCCCGTGCGTATAAATCAACCTATATTTGTGATAATCTATCCTCCGTGCGCATAAAGCTATCTCCAGTGTGTTGCCATATCTATTGCGTTCGGAGTGAGCATACAAGAAAGCTGGCGGGATTCGCGATGGGATAGTCATTAGTGCGCTCGCCTGCTAAGACAGTGATCTAGGTTCAATTCCCAGCAGAGGCAGATTTATATTCCTAACCCCCCCCCCCCCCCCCCCCCCACCCCTCTAGTATTATTCTAATGTCGACCCAGCTTCACAAAAGTGGGTACACGACTAATTGTCAGAATTTCTCGGAATTGCCACAATATGAGTGGCGACGAAGACAAAACTGACCGACCCACTTTATATGCCGTAGCATACAATATCTGCACATAAAAGAGAACACAAGGTAGCGTGAACGAACGAACGAACGAACGAACGAACGAACAAACTTTATTTTAAAAGGGTAACAAATTGGGCACGCAGGCCCGTCTTACATTCGGCCCTTTCAATCACTCATCTTTCATTCATCAAATGTGCATGTTACATTTACATAGGGGAAAAAAACATTGTCAAATGGATTTTGTAAGCTTAAACAATGCATATTACGCATGGTACATTCACATGAAAAAAAAAAACATTGTCAAATGAAAGTTGTAAACATAAACAGTGCATATTTCAATGTTGTGAGACACATCCCCCATCCACCCTCACACCCCGCAGCCACCCACACATCCCTCAGCCACCCACACATCTCCCACCCACCACACCCCCACCCACCCAAACATACCTCAGCCACCCACACATCTCCCACCCACCACACCCCCACCCACCCAAACATACCTCCACGCACTCACACAGACTCAGGCAAACATACATGTCGTCACCCACCCACTGATACCCCACCCACACACATTTGACCACTCACACATACATCCCCCACCCATCCCATAACCGACACGCACACACCCACCCACATATTCTCCACCACCCACCCACACACCCGCAACCACCCAACAAAGCACACATCACAAAACCACACACACACATACCACCGTCAACCCACACATCCCGCACCTATCCACACATACATCCCGCACCCTCACAATTTTCCCCACTCACTCACACACACATCAGCCAACCTATATCCACTCACCCACCCAATATCCGCCACCTCTCAACTACATATCCCCCACCTATACACACATCCCCACCCACAAACACATCTCCCCACCTGCCCACACATATCCCCCACCCATAAACATCCAAAAAACACACACCTCCCACCCACACACACCCCACCACCCACATATACCCCACCCTCACACATCTTCCCCCAAACACACACATCCCCCAACCATACACTCATCTCTCACACACATCCACCCACTCACGTACTCATCCTTCAACCACTCACACCCATACATCACCCACCCACCCATCAGCACTTGCATCTCTCATCTACCCTCCCAACCACACACCCCCCAACCACCCAGCCAAACACACATCCCCCATCCTCACATACATCCATCATCCACCTGCACATCCCACACCTCCCCCACCTCTCACACATCTCCCCTCCCACACAAAACTCCACCCATAAACACATTCCCCCCACACACACATCCCCCACATACATTCCTCATACACATCCCCGTGGGTATCACTAGACTACTTTACTGCAAACCAGATCGATCATATCTGTAGCGACAGGGTATCTAGATCATCTGTATATGATATGAGCGGGTCATAGGCGAAGGACTTACGGACGCAGTTCGTAATCCCGCATACCGCGTTCGAAACACATCTGCGGGCTGTTTGGCAGCTTGCATTGGTTATTTTATAAAACAGGGTATGAGTGCCGGCAATGTCAAACTAGAGAACATAAACTTGCCCAGGAATCATGAACAGTCAAAAAATGCTGGAGTTGACTGTGACGTCCTGTAAAGGATATGCAACTAACGTTTTTATATGATGTGGCAGTTTTTAGTGTTGTAGTTTTAGTTTAGATCAACAGCTGATGATAAGTCAAATTCAGTTGAAATTCAAGAGATGCATAGCATCTCATAAAGATCGAAATCAATACAATTTAGGATGTTTCAGAAGTAAAGAAACCATTTAGGATCACAATCTGGAATAAGTACCAGGCCCTGCAACAGTTAGCAGACGAGCTGAGTAAAAAGACTACTAGCAACACGTTAATACCATTTGTAAAGAACAGTGTATACAAGTCCTTAGAATAAGAGGATTCTCACAAGAGATTATCAAGTGTCTGTTTCAGTAGCCAGCTCCGTTTCGTGATCTCGCATACTCGCGTTCGAAACACAGCTGCGGTAGATGTGGCAGCAGACCGTCATCCGTTAGTGTTTTTACGAATTGGCATGAGTGCCGGTCGTTCAGAAAGCAATGGCAAACTACTGAACGTAAACTTGCTAAGAGATCACAACAGCAAAAAATAATGGGGTTGACTGCGACGTCCTGTAAAAGATATCCAACTACTTTTACCTCTGTTACAGTAGCCAGACTATGACAGTGAACACATGTACTAAAATATTCCTAAATATAGAGTAGGTAAAGCTTCAGATCAAACAAACAACAACAACAAAACCCCCACCACCATCACCACCCCCAACAACAACAAAGACAAAGCATACACACACGCACACATACTTACTCAACAGTTTTTAAATTCATCGTCTGATTCTCGAGTAGAGTATATGATTAAAATGTTTTTCTTTTAACTGCACATTTTTGCACTTTAAATGCACATTAAGCAGATAAAGAGTTCTCAGACGGATAAAGGGTTTTTCTTAAAAATCAAATTTACATAACAATACCCCAATACAAAAACACCTCAATTTTCTTTTACAGCAAAATAGATTACAGATAATTTTTACTTGATCCTATATCTTCATCAAATACAGCTAAACTCCACAAAATCGGCTGACACATAATTTGCTACGGTTCTAAACCTGTCTTTTTTCCCCATGAAAATCAGCCACATATTTTTGTGTGTAAATTCAAATAGAATGTTACAGAACATCTAGGTAACCAAACAGTGCCAAGGTTATAAATTGGTTAGATTTGAATTTATCTTCTCAGCTACTTGATTATACTACTCAAGAAAGCAAACCACGTTGCGCCCAAAGATTCACTTCTTTCCGTTTAAATGCCGAGAAACAGTGACCCGCTATGCCTGGTTTCCTTTTGTTAACGTAAATAATAAAACAAGAAGAAGAAGAAGAAGAAGAAGAAGAAGAAGAAGAAGAAGAAGAAGAAGAAGAAGAAGAACAACAACAACAACAACAACAACAAAAACAACAACAACAACAAAGAATAATTATTATCATGGTATATATTGCTTTCTAATGTTAGGTATTATGATTTCGTTGTTCATTTAACGAGACGAGAGGCATTGGGAAACATTGTGAAGATTGGAGAATTCAGAGACAGAAGACGCAGACAGAGAGGAATGGTGCAGGATAAACCGAAACGATGGCTTGGAGAAATATTATCAACAGAGTTAATTCAGAATTTCAGGGGACAGAGAACTGTGGAATGGTTCGAATCGCAAAAGTGACTTATGAGAGTATGGAGCCGGTCGCTCAGAAAGTCGTGGCGTGCTGATGAGCGTAATCTAGCCTAGGAATCAACATACAGCTGAAAGATGCTGGTGTTGACCGCAATATCCTGAAACAGGATGGAAACGCGGAAAAAAAAAAAAAAAAAAGAGAACTGTGGAGAGACACGAACTCTTGCATCAGTTGTTGGGGCCCGTGCTGCTGATGATGATTTAGCTTGGTTTCTTTGTGTAAACGCAAATAATGAAACAACAATAAAAACAACAACAAAAAGTAATGCTATGGCAAATACTGCTCTCCGTTCTAGAAGTGTTACACCTTCTCATATACTAGGTCACTGGGTAAACAGCCGTGATGCCTAATTCTCTTCCTCGCAGAATGCCTTCTCGGAGACAAATTCCAGAAAATTATGAATATCATCCAGAATAGTTTTCGAAGCTTTAGTCTACCTCGTAGCAGTACTTGTTGAAATCTTGCTACCGCATTCGGACCACCATCTTTTCAATATACATAATCAAAATGTCAGAATTAATTAATTTGGGGCTTTATAAGTTTCCTGGATCTTTGCTGTTTTGTTCTGAATATTTTTTTGGGGGAGATTATCCACCCCGGTGTGAATTTGTTTACATTGTCATTCAGTCACATGAGATAAAAATGTTTCACGGAATGACTATATTGATTTAATTTGAGGAAGTATGACGTATCTGTCTTTTTTTGTTTTGTTTATTGTTCTAGATATTCAATTTGCGAAATAGACGGTTGTAACACTCTATAGCAGCTTTACAGTCATCATTTGTATCGTGACGTAAAAGAGCACAACAGATCTGTCCACCAGGAACGTACGGTTGTAGAGAACTGGTTATTAATGCACGTAAAATTGAGGACAATGAAGTATTATTTACACGTAAAAGGCCATGAATGCCTGGACAAAGTAACAATGATTTGAGGTGCACTAGTGAAGTGAGAAGGGAAAGCCAGAAAGTAGATGGATTCTAGATATGATCGATAGTTTACATTAAGAATGTTAGATGAAAAAGCCCAGAAATAGATGGATTCTAGATGTGATTGATAGTTTACACTGGAGAAGTGAGAAGAAAAAGCCCAGAAAGTAGATGGATTCTAGATGTGATCGATAGTTTACATTCGGGAAGTGAGAAGGGAAAGCCAGAAAGTAGATGGATTCTAGATATGATCGATAGTTTACACTGGGAATGTTAGATGAAAAAGCCCAGAAATAGATGGATTCTAGATGTGATTGATAGTTTACACTGGAGAAGTGAGAAGAAAAAGCCCAGAAAGTAGATGGATTCTAGATGTGATCGATAGTTTACATTTGGGAAGTGAGAAGGGAAAGTCAGAAAGTAGATGGATTCTAGATATGATCGATAGTTTACACTGGGAATGTTAGATGAAAAAGCCCAGAAATAGATGGATTCTAGATGTGATTGATAGTTTACACTGGAGAAGTGAGAAGAAAAAGCCCAGAAAGTAGATGGATTCTAGATGAGATCGATAGTTTACATTCGGGAAGTGAGAAGGGAAAGCCAGAAAGTAGATGGATTATAGATATGATCGATAGTTTACACTGGGAATGTTAGATGAAAAAGCCCAGAAATAGATGGATTCTAGATGTGATCGATAGTTTACACTGGAGAAGTGAGAAGAAAAAGCCCAGAAAGTAGATGGACTCTAGATGTGATCGATAGTTTACATTTGGGAAGTGAGAAGGGAAAGCCAGAAAGTAGATGGATTCTAGATATGATCGATAGTTTACACTGGGAATGTTAGATGAAAAAGCCCAGAAATAGATGGATTCTAGATGTGATCGATATTTTACACTGGAGAAGTGAGAATAAAAAGCCCAGAAAGTAGATGGATTCTAGATGTGATCGATAGTTTACATTCGGAAGTGAGAAAAGAAAGTCCACATTGTAGATGGATTATAGATGTGATCGATAATTTGCACTGAACAACAGCAGAGCCAGTATTTCTGGTGTATGCTAGATCATTTTTCAAAGATCATCATCACCACCACCATCATTACCATCATCAGCTGGCGTAGGCGTTCATGTCTCTCCACAATGCTTAGACTTTGGTGTTCTGGATCAATTCTGCTGTTGATATTCCTCCATGTCACCGTCTAAATCCACCCAGCATAATTTCTCTTGGTCTGCCGCTGTCTCCCTTTCCCTTGACCTGTCCTTTAATTCCCATGTTCATGCTCTAGTTAAACAAATAGCCAAAAATGTATACCAACTCGCCAACATTAAAAATTTCCTCGATGAAAACACAAGAAAGATATTCTTTACTTCCCACATACAAACACATATTGATTATTGCTCAACAATCTGGAATGGATGCTCCAAATCAGTAACAAAACGCCCTTATTCACCCCAGAAAAGGGCAGTGCGTTTAATTAATGGTGATAAGCTTACAGACAATTCTAACCTACATGAACGTCTTCAGGAACTGCCACTCAACAAACGCTTACTTTTTTAATAAGGCTAAACTCATCATCATCATCGTCATCTTCCACTTCTGCCGTCAAGCGGCGTAGGGAGGAATAATTTGCATTCCAGCGCCCGGTGGGCGGCATGGATAGTGTCATTCCGTGTGGTTGTACAATGTCTTTGATGTCGTCAATCCATTTACTTCTTGGACGTCCTCGTGGTCTTGTCGCAGATGATCTGTGATGTACGGTCAGTGAAGGTAGTTGCTGGTGTTGCATTCTAACGACATGGACAAACCACTTGATTTTCTGTCTTTCAATAAATGTGGCACAAGGTGTTGATCCCACAGTCTGTCTGATAATAGCATTTATTACTCTGTCTCAGATTGTTAAGTTGGCAGCTCTCCTCAGGCATCTCATTTCGCAGGTGTTGATTTTGCTAAATTAAGGCTAAACTAATTCACAAAATCCTATTTCAAAATGCTCCAAGCTACCTTTGGCCATTGTTTAAAAATAACGCAAGACATAGCGAACGACTAAATATACTTCATGACCCTAAACCTAGGATAGACTTATATAAAACAAGCTTAGCATACTCTGCTACTCAGCTGTGGAACAATCTTCCACAAGAAGTGAAAGACAACACCAATCATTATACATACAGTCGCAACCTGTTTGAACACTACCTCAGGAGAGACCACATTCCCCCATAAAACAACAACAACAACAACAACAACAACAACAACAACAACAACAACAACAACAACAACAACAACAACAACAAAGACAATAATAATGGTAAATTATCTCGAACGACAACTAGGAAAAAAAAAAAATTCCCATATGTATGGCACGCTACACCTTCCTTGGGTATTTATAATGTCCATGTTAAACATTGCTTCAGTGAGTCATTTGTTATTGATTATTTTTCATGCGTTCTAATGCTTATTGTTCTTTTGTTGTCAAAGATTTGCTTCATAAGAGATGTTGAAAGAAAGAATGTATGCGAGGAAATAGAGAAGAAGGGCAGAATGTCAGACGGGCCTGCGTGCCCAATTCTTAACCCTTTGAAAATAAAGATTTTCGTTCGTTCGTTTGTTCGTTTGTTCGTTCGTTGATCTCTCCAGCTGTCACGATGTACTCAAATGCCTCTCTTTTCATCACATGACGAAAGAAAGCCGTTTGACTCTTTGACATTGTTGAATATAATATTTTAGTTACATTAGCCTCTTTCAGGCAGTTGTTAGTTCCTCTGGTAGTCCAAGGAATCTTGTAGTCTTAAAGGGGAACAATTGTGCACTGGGCATGACTCTAGTGTTTAGCGCCTTAACTCCGGCACCGTAACTTTTTAATATCAATCACCAAAAACGAGAAGTAGATTGTTAGCTTCACTAGAATACGATTACAAGAAACAAAATGGACGTTGCGGCTGAAGCCTTCGTCAGCACAGAGCAAGCAAATACAACAGACACACAACTACATGGAAAACACTCGGTGTGGGTGGATGAGTGTGTGTGATTTGGGGGATTGGTGGGGAATGTGTGTGTGAGTGGGGAGATGTGTGTAAGTGGGGGATTTGTGTGTGTCGGGGATGTGTGCTGGGTAGGGGATATGTGGGTGAGTGGGGGATGTGTCTCATAACATGGTAGTATGCATTGTTTATGTTTACAACATTCATTTGACAATTTATGTGAATGTATCATGCATAATTGGTGAACGAAAGATGAGTGATTGGAATGGCCGAATGTAAGACGGGTCTGCTTGCCCAATTTGTGACCCTTTGAAAATAAAGTTCAATCAATCAATCAATCAATCAATCAATCAATCAATCAATCAATCAATCAATCAATAAACACTACATGAATATACAAAGGTTACTTATCTGAATTCTTGTTTGGTTGAATGCTTCTTAAGCGCTTAACGAATTTGATGTGGATGTTAACTTCTCAATAAACGAGGTGGCTTCAAATGGAAACCTTAACAGTGTGATATAAATTACAATAACCATGCCATTGTCTTGTAACCTATCAATATTGTTGTTAAGGATGCTAAAAGCGTTAAGCACGTTACATCACAGTGCAGACGAACACGGTGACGTCATAAGGACAGTTTAAAGATGGCCGCCCCACGTATGACATGCACCAAAGAGGAGCAGCGTTCTGTTATCCGTATTTTTGTTATCAGTGCAGGGGTGAAACCTGTAGCAATTTATAAGCGAATGAAGGTCCAGTATGGTGATGCATGACTGTTAGTGCAGCAAGTGTATGAGTGGAGTAGGAAGATTCAAAACATGATGGTCCAATGAAGAGCTACAGCAGGTGGCGCATGAGTGATTACACACACGACATTTTAGGTTGGTATGTTAGACGTCCCGGTGTGTTAGACATCCAGGTGTGTTAGGCATCCACGTGTGTTAGACATCCAGGTGTGTTAGACACCCACGTGTGTTAGACATCCAGGTGTGTTAGACACCCACGTGTGTTAGACATCCAGGTTTGTTCAACATCCCCGTGTGTTAGAAATCCAGGTGTGTTAGACATCCAGGTGTGTTAGACATCAAGGTGTATTAGACATCCAGGTGTGTTAGACATCAAGGTGTATTAGACATCCAGGTGTGTTAGACATCCACATGTGTTAGACATCCAGGTGTGTTAGACATCCAGGTGTGTTAGACATCCAGGTGTGTTAGACATCCAGGTGTGTTAGACATCCAGGTGTGTTAGACATCCAGGTGTGTTAGACATCCAGGTGTGTTAGACATCCAGATGTGTTAGACATCCAGGTGTGTTAGACATCCACATGTGTTAGACATCCAGGTGTGTTAGACATCCAGGTGTGTTAGACTTCCACATGTGTTAGACATCCAGGTGTGTTAGACTTCCACATGTGTTAGACATCCAGATGTGTTAGACATCCAGGTGTGTTAGACATCCAGGTGTGTTAGACATCCAGGTGTATTAGACATCCAGGTGTGTTAGACTTCCACATGTGTTAGACATCCAGGTGTGTTAGATATCCTAAAGGTGTCTTCACAAGGCGTGTTGTCAGACTCCAGATGACGTGTTTTCGCTAGCCAATTCTCTTACACACAATAAGCATATTGTATCTATTCATATCCGTTTGACACTCCCACAAAAGGTATCAGCCAACACTGGCAGACACCTTAAACATACATCATCACCAATCAGTGATCACTAAAAGTATAAACTGATTGTTAAGCGAGAGGATCGACTTCATTGCACCGGGTTTTATTCCATATGGTCTTGTCTCTTTCCAAAAGGCTATCCATCCATCCATCGTGTGCCATGCTGATAAGCTTGGGCGGTTATGTTCTGCCATCTCACTCGATCACCAGAGTCGTGGATCAGCTCCGTGTTCCTGTATCGGCCATGCCACGTGGCCAAGCCACGCAGGTATTTACTTCTCGGTCTTCCCCTTGGTCTCTTCCCTTCGATCTTGCCAGTTGTCACCAATTTCTTCAAGTCATTTCATCTCATAATATGCCCAAAATAATTTGACTGTCTACGTCTAATGACTCTAATCAGCCTGCCGAACAATTTGCACAAAGCACGAACTCCGTAACTTCAGCAAAACCTTCAGTAGTTGCGGAAAAATTTGCACTAAAGCGTTCTACTTAATACCATCAAAATAACTAAACAACTCGTTTTCATTTACCTACAGTAGTGCATTATTGTTAACATACTAATATAAAACCGAAAGTTTCTCACTACATAGTAATTTTAATTAAAGGACCGTCGGAGACGAGTATTCCTGTTTGTGGCCGTGTTGCACTTTACAAACTTCGGCGTCTGCAATGGCCAGCCCGTGTAATCATCTGTGTTTATTGTGATCTGTACGAGGTAATAACTCTCCCAAATGACTTTACATCAAACGGAATTTGCTCCAGGGCACCTGACTTAGCTAGATGGCTGTGTGTTCAGACAGAAGCCATTTGGTGCTATGTGGAAGTTGCAGAATGCAATTGAAAATAGTAGTATTTTTTTTTTCCATTTCCATTCACAAAAGTATGTCGAAATAACAACTGTTCAAGGCTACTTGCCAGGGGACAATATATTGACATTTTCTGCTGGGTGCATCCTTCTTGGCTAGTAAGTAACATTTTACAGGCATCGGGCCTACGATTCTGGACCCGTATTTGTACAGACACATCGGTGAGTGCTGCGACCGGTATCACGCCGACTGCCTTTGTTTGCCATTTTTGGTATCTACTGTAGGTTGGATAGAACTGGGAGGGCAAGCCACTTTATAAAACATGCGAATTCTCCCAGCTGCGTATCGAACCCACAACCACTAGGTATGCAAGGCAGTGTCTAGCCACTAGGCCACCGTGGCTCCCAATTACTGCATGGTACAGCTGGGGAAGGAACCCAGGACCTCTCGCGTGTGAGGTGAGTGTGATAACTTGTACACTACTTATCCCTTTCTACTGTTACTTCTCTTACAAAAGCTGAGAACGTGGATATAATATGGCACTGGATATGTGTTATTTGTTAGCAGAAACAATGTTAGTACACATCGCATTGATGATAAAGTGATCAGTCTACTTCAGCAGACAGTATATGATATGTATGCTAATTTCTCGGTAGAATTTTTACGTGTCGCTTCTTCTGCTACTCTCTCATGTACTGGCTCCACTCACTTGGATAACTCTAATTTAATGGATGTACCCACTTGGGTAACACTCTCATGTACTCGCCCCATTCATTTGGGTAACTCTTTAATTTACTGGATACACCTACTTGGGTTACTTTCTCATTTACTGGTTTTACTCTCTAATTTACTAGTTACACCCACTTGTGTAACTCTCTCATGTACTAGGACCACCCCCTTGGGTGACTCTCTAATTTGCTGGATACACCCACTTGTATAACCCTGTCATCTACTGGTTCTACCTTCTTGGGTAACTCTAATTTACTGGATGCACCCACTTGGGTAACTCTCCTACGTACTTGTTCCACCGTCTCCCCTCTGCTGTGTATCCACCGTGACGAGGTAGAGGGGCTTGCGCGTCCCATTGACCTCAAGAGCTATGCCGACGGCAGCACAGCTACTGGTAGGGCCACCCATGTCGGACAGGTCAAGGGAGAGGGACCAGACGAAGAGACACACAAACCTGCTGCCTTGTAGGTAGACTGGGGACAGTCAAAGGCTAGGGAAAGCATCCCGAATAAATGCTTGTCGAAATCGGATGTACTGAGCTACAGGCTTGACAAAGCAGTGCAACGTAACTTAATTCATGATGTCACAAATTAAAATTAATCGTTATGGTGCTAATCCCGCTAAGTCCCATCAGGCGGCGATAGTGCCGGGCCCCCTGCCTCGAGGGGGTCCACCCATGAGTACTGGTGGTCAACTTCCCCTGTGCTGTGGAATCAAGGCACAGAGGAGTAGGTTAAGAGCTATTGACCAAATACCCCGGACACTCAACATACTACAGTCGAATGCTGAAGGAGTTTACAAGAAGAAAGTCTCGCTAACACAGCGTCTTCATAAAGATAGAATAGATGTGGCATGCATTCAAGAGACACACCTCAACGCCAATCGCAAAATCTCAGTCAGAGGATATCAGGCCACACGTTTCGACCGCGAAGGACACAAAGGAGGAGTTCTAATACTTACACGAAATACAATACCTTGCAGCGAAGTATCTGTGATCTCTGACAACCAAACGGAAATTATAGGTGTTGATATAATGATAAAGGACGTGAAAATAAGAATCTACAATCTGTATAGCCCTGCAGATAAGGACCCTACACTCTCAAACATGAAAATAACTGACACAAACTGCATTATTGTCGGAGACTTTAATATCTGTTCAGAAAGATGGGGATACCCAGATACTGACAAAAGAGGAGATGAATTGGAGGATTGGGAAATAGACTCAAATCTCCATCTACTCAACAAAGCGGATGACACACCGAGCTTCTACTCCAGAAGATGGCTTACCACTTCTACTCCAGACTTAGCTTTCTGCACAGGAGACATCCTCCACAAAATCGATCGCCATGTGCGCCAATTAGCAGGTAGTGACCACAGACCAATCAAGCTTGTAATGAATATGGAGTATGTTCCTCAGGAGCAAAAGCCCTTGCCCCGCTGGAATTACAAACGAGCAGATTGGGACAGATTTGCCATACTAACAGACAAATATTGTAAAAACATAAATACACGATATGGCAACATAAAGCAAATGGTGGAAAGTCTAAACAGAGCGATAATACAGGCAGCCACTGAGTCTATTCCAAGAGGAGCGAGGAAAAATTACAAACCATACTGGACTGAAGAACTACAAAGTTTGGAGGAAAAAGTTGAAGATGCCAGGAAGACAGCAGAGAGAGAACAAACAATTGAAGCGAACATCTCTCTCAAAGCCATCTCAGCAAAATATAAAAGAACAGTAAATCAAACAACAAGAGATTGTTGGAGGGAAAAAACAGAAAACCTGAATTTTGACAGGGATGGAAACAAACTATGGAAATTAGTGAAAGCCATGAACAATGAAGGATCTAGAAACAAACAAATAACATTTAAACAAGGAAATGCCTTGCTTACAGGAAAAAAGGCTGCAAATGCACTAATGGAACACTATGCAAATGCAAACACATTGATATTACAACCGAACAGAAGAAAGCAATCAAAGACAAACAGATACATCATAGAAATACAGAGACAGCAGTAGAATATATGATGGTAAATCTAACAATGGAGGAAATGGAACAGGCAATGAATACCCTAAAAAAGAAGAAATCACCAGGAAAGGATGGAATCACAAATGAAATGCTAATAGGACTAGGCACCAAGGCAAAGAAGAAACTACTAGCTGTCCTAAATAACAGCTGGAAGAGAGGAATAGTCCCACAGGCATGGAAGGAAGCTATACTAATACCAGTCCCAAAGAAAGGAAAAGACCTGGAAGAACCAAATGGCTATCGACCTATCAGTCTACTTAGCTGTGTAGGAAAATTGATGGAACGCATTATCAATGGCAAAACAAATGCCCGCAGAAGTCGGATGTGTCGGCCTAACGGCGCAAGAACGCAGCTCTGCTGTAAACAGGAACAACGCAGTCACATCCGGAAAAAAAATCCGGATGAACGCAGAAGAAGAAGAAGTTCCACCGTCTTGGGTAACTCTCTAATTCACTGGATGCACCCACTTGTGTAACTCTCTCATGTACTGATTCTACCTTCTTGGGTAACTATACTTTGCTGGATACACCCACTTGGTTAACTCTCTCCCGTACTTGCTCCACCCTCTTAGTTAACTCACTAATTTACTGGATACACCCACATGGATAACTCTCTCGTGTACTAGTTCCACCCTCTTGGATAACTCTCTAGTTTACTGGATACACCCACTTGGGTAACTCTCTTATGTACTGAATCCACCCACTTGAGTAACTCTCTCATATACTGGATCCGCCCACATTGGTAACTCTCTCTAATACTGGATCCACCTGCTTGGGTAACCCTCTCATGTACTGGTTAGACCCACTTGGATAACTCTCTAATTTGCTGGATACACTCACATGGGTAACTCTCTCGTGTATTGGTTCCACCCTCTTGGATATCTCTCTGATTTACTGGATACACCCAAATGGGTAACTTTCTTATGTAATGGATCCACCCACATGGCTAACTCTCTCATGTAATGGATCCACCCGCATGGGTAAATCTCTCATGTATTGGTTCCACCCTCTTGGATAACTCTCTAATTTACTGGATCCATCCATTTGAGTAACTCTCTCATGTACTGAATCAACCCACTTGAGTAACTCTCTCATGTACTGGTTCCACCCTCTTGGATAACTCTCTCATGTGCTGGATCCACCCACATGGGTAACTCTCATGTACTGGATCCATTCCATTCCATTCCATTGGCACCTTTCCGCCTTGACAGACGATAGTTTGGTACATTGTGCTTCAAAAAGGCCTAATAACTACGATCCATGGCGGTGGCGAGTGTGGCTGGTAAGGCCAATTCTTGCTGCAAATGTTTGCCCACAGTAGGTGCATGTGAAAACATGGTCACTTCCACCATTTTGCACCATCTTACGTCTCTCACGCTCTATGTGTGCTTTATCTGCAATCATTTTCTCCTTTGTGATAGTTGTACTGGATCCACGCTCTTGGATAACTCTCTAATTTACTGGGTACACCCACATGAGTAACTCTCTCGTGTACTGGATCCTCTCACATGGGTAACTCTCTCATGTACTGGATCCACTCCACGGGTAAGGCTCTCATTATACTGGAAACACCCCCTTGGATAACTCTCTAATTTACTGGATCCACCCACTTGGGTAACTCTCTCATGTACTGGATCCACCCACTTTAGTAACTCTCATATATTGGTTCCACCGTCTTGGATAACCCTCTTACGTACAGGATCCACCCACATGGGTAACTATCTACTGTACTGGTTCCACACTTTTGGATAGCTCTCTCATGTACTCATTCCACCCTTGATAGAATCAGTTCACATAATTGTGTGCTTAACTAGATCTATCAATGGAGACTTTAGTGCAGTTGCATTGATAGGCAATCGTATAGCACAGCCTTGATAGCATATATTCCTCTAATTCTCTAGCTCTATTACCAGAGATTTGTTTGCACAAGATCACACAGTATTGGTGTTTGTGGTTGTAATGCATACCCTTGATAGAACCAGCTAATAGTTTCATGTGCAATGTGGATGATCTGTTGACTAACTGCATATTCCTTGATATAATCTATTTCTCTAATTTTCTAGCGCTATTCCCAGAGATTCGTTAGCACAGCAGATACAGAATTGGTGTTTGTGATTTTAAATCATACCATTAAAAGAACTAGCTAATAGTTCGATATGCTTTGTGGATGATCTGTTGACTAACTATCTATCCCCTGATATAATCATTTCACCTAATTCTGCGTTTCCTCTAGCTCTATCGTCATAATTCTTTAGTACTCAATCAATCAATCATGTGCCATGCCGGAAAGCGTGGGCGGTCATGTCTCGCCATTTCACTCGATCACCAGTGTCGTGGATCAGCTCAGTGTTCCTGTCTCGTCCATGCCATGTGGCCAAGCCATCCAGGTATTTTCCTCTCGGTCTTCCTCTTGGTCTGTTCCCTTCGATCTTGCCAGTTGTCACTAAGTTCTCCAATCCATTTCTTCTCATAACATGTCCAAAAAATTTTGACTGTCTACGTCTAATTTCTCTAATCAGTTTACGTTGTTCATTTGTCTCCTGTAGTACTTGGTCATTGGTTTTTCTGTCTGTCCATGGTATTCTTTGCATTCTCCTCAGAAACCACATTTCTGCAGCCATCAGATGCTTTTCAGCTTGACTGTTCATTGTCCAAGTTTCACATCCATACACAAGAACAGGCTCTATGTATCCCCTCAACACTCTTTTTCTCGTTTCAATTGACATCTTTTTATTGGTCAGAATGTTTTTCATCTTGCTAAAGGCTACTTTCGCCATGGCGATTTTTGTTCTAATCTCTTCAAGGCATCTCCCATCAGATGTTATAACTGTTCCAAGATAATTGTACCGATTCACGTGTTGAAGAATATTTCCATTTGCTTGTATATTACTTTGAGGCACTTCTTCCTTCCTACTGACGACCATAACCTGAGTCTTTTTACAATTTAATTCTAACCCCAGCTGCTCACTGTGTACAACAACCGCATCTACTAATTGTTGCAGGTCCTGCGGATTGTCTGCAATTAATACTGTATCATCTGCATATCTAATGTTATTGATGTTTCGTCCTCCAATGCTGATTCCATTTATATCCTCTACATTTCTGAAAATATTTTCACTGTACAGGGAAAAACGATCTGGAGACATTACACAACCCTGCCTAACACCTCTCTTAATTGTCTGATACTGTCCCACTTCATTATCAATCCTTAATGCAGGTTGTTTCCAGTATATGTTCTTTATAAGTCTAATGTCTTTCCCATCAATTTGTAGATCTGCCAGCATATCCACCATGCTGACATGTCTAACGCTATCAAAAGCCTTTGTATAGTCGATAAAGCAAAGATGTATATCCTTGTTTACTTCTATAGCACATTCAATAACTGTTCGCAGCATATACACAGCATTTACTGTTCCCTTTCCTTCTACAAACCCGCATTGTTCTTCCCCTATTTCAGGTTGTATCTTCTTCCTCATTCTTTGCATGATAATTCTTAGCAAAATCTTTGTGATGTGACTCATTATACTAATTGTTCTGTGTTGATCACATTCCAAGGTTCCTGATTAGTACTACTTACAAAGAATATGAGTTTCTGGTTGTATAGCACATCCTGGATATAATCTGTTCGTCTAATTATGTGTTTCACTAACTCTACCGCAAGAACTTCCGCAGCTGTGCGCAGAGAGCAATAGGTTAATAAATAAGATTCTAGTCAAACGTACGAAACCATTTATAATTTTGGGTGGATATAGTGCAGACGGTTGTTTCCGTAACCCGCACAAGTAATTTATAACACAATTTGGTTCGGCATATCTTGTCTGCGCCTCATCCGCCGGTAAATAGAAGTGCTAGCGAATATCGACAATCCTCTACAGAGCAATGACTCAACACTCAGAAAAAGGAAACACATCAATAAATAACCATCCGTGAGGTAATTTAAACGTTGAGGAGCGAAATAACCAAACATGACTTGTGATGACATTGTGTTGTAACATTAATGACATGTTCTTGGTTGTTTCCTTACATCAAGCTGCTTCAGTTTATATACTAAAAATATGAAGCAATGCAGTGTTTGTCTTTCTGTCATTGCTCAAAATGTCTTGTTTCATAAAATAAACATTAACATGTCTCTGAAACTGAAATCTATTGGCATAGTTAAACGTCACAGTAATTTAAAGAGAGTTGATGAAAGAAATAAAACAGAAGCACGTGAAATATTTCAGCTTTGTTAAAAGACTCTTATACCAACCAAACTAGAGGGCAAGGTTGAAGTCAAGCGAGCAAGAAGTAGACTACGATACAAGTGGGAAGATAACATCAAGCAATTGACGAATAGCACAGTCTGACAGAATATACAGTCATGACGAGAGACAGTGTTGGAGATCCATTGCAGCCAACCTTCATCGTGGAGACGGCACTTGAGTGAAACGTTAGTGTAGATTAGAGAGACCAGTAATGCAGTCCATGATTCCCGGAAGAAGAGGCAGGCGTGGACAACACGAATTTGGAGACATGTCTTTAAAGGCAATCTGGACATGGAAATGCTTGGGGCAGGGGAACTGGTGAAGGATAGTGAGGCCGAGATGAGAGCCACGTTCTCAAGAGATGAGATGAAAACATGTAGGTGTGACTCGTGCTAAAAATATAGATATAACACACACAGATACGATGTACATACCCAACATTACAGCAAACTCACACTAACCCGGTTAGCAGACATCACAAAGGGGAAAATAAGAATAATAATAACATTAAATTAACATAACTGGGAAGGTTAACCCGGTCAACAAATGCCTGAAGAAGTCGGATGTGTCGGCCGAAAGGTGAAAAAATCGCAGTTCTACTGTAAATAGGCACAACGCAATTACGTTCAAAACAACATTCCGGACGAACGCAGGAGAATAAGCAGGCTTGTCCATGGGAATGGGATTCCCATGGGAATCCCATGGGAAACGTCCAATGGGATGGGATGGGATGGGATGGGACGGGACAGCAAACATTTGTATTTCCCATGGGACACATGGGACAGTAGCCATGTCATAGCAAATTTTTTTTTAAACACCTTTTTAAAGTCTTTTATCCTTCCTTCTTCTTTACATACTTATATCAATTCTTTATCTCGTGGCGGGACACCGGCTAAATTAATAAATGCGCGCATGCGATCATATTACCAACGTTTCAATGCCCATTAAAAAATTACTCGCATTACTTTAATGAAGATGATGAAGAATTCTTAAACCACATTCCGAATATTGTTCAGATTAAAGGAGAAATACATGAGAAATTCCAATTTTTTTTTTGGACAAACTAGAAATTGATGGTGCTACATTTCATTTAATTTTGCTGTTATACTTCCTCCTAGACTATCAGTTGTACAAAGTTATTGTTGATATTGACGACGAAACTTCCAACAGCACGGTGAAGAAATATTGTCAGAACTTTCAGAAAATTATTGGAGAAAAACTTTGGCCATATTGCGGCAGTTCTTTGGCAGTTACTGCAGCATTCCTTACTGGAGTTGACATTAAAGCCAAAATAGAAGACATGGTCAAGTCAGTTGTTACTAAGAAGAAAGGATATGTGGACACCAATAAATTGGCCAATGATTGGATCGCTTTTTCTAAGTCTGTTGTTCCAACCGTTATTTCATTCATCAAAGATTTAAATCTTTCTTCTGAATCATCTGCTGTATGTGAAGTAGCAGGAATTGTAGAACAAAAGCCGAAAAGTGATTTTGACTTATTTGTTGATCCTCCACCAAACAAAACACTTAAGTTTGATGACCCCAGAAACAAATGCCTTGAGGATGAAGTCACCATGTTTCAAAAATTACGGCAACCAACTTCACAACCATTAAATTATTTGGAAAATGAACATAGGTTTCCACTGCTAACAGCAAGTGCGAAAATTGTCTTGGCCATACCAGTGTCCTCAGCGGCGTAGAGCGCTTATTTAGTGCAGCTGGATTGTTGTTGGGTAAGTTACGAAAACAGATGTTACCAGCTCTCGTTATAAATTCTGTGTATATCAGATTTGCATGTTAGATGAAAATTGTGGAAATGGTTCAGGGATTACATGGATTAACTGAATTGTTAGAAACAGTCGATCAGCTGGAAATTGATGATGTGCTGAATGAGCAGAGTGACTCAGAAACAGAATGAGAGTGTCAGAATGAACTGAATTGTGATATTTAAATTAAACGTTGTTTTATTAAAATACTATTGAATATTAAAATTCATAAATTCTGTTGTTTTACATGTCTCTTTGTATATGTAGTCCTATTTAGTAGACACTAACCCTAAACTTTCGTAAATTTCATAATTTTATTTGAACTGTGTTCCATATTAGTATTATCATGGGAATCCCATGGGAATCCATGGGATGGGACAGGCAAAATTACCGTGGGATGGGATGGTAATGGGACTGAAAAATGTGTCCCATGGACAAGCCTGAGAATAAGAATAAGAAAACAATAACATAAAATAAATATAAGCTAAATCACAAAGAAAACGAAATTAATGTTTCGATCCTAGTGATTTTCTTCAGGGACAGCACACACAGATCTAAATCAGATTCTGAAAAAGAAAACCTACAACATAAAGATGAGTGTCGCTTATACCTTTTCTATCTTGTGTAGGGGTGAGGTATTTAGAGTATCCTCTGAAAGATAGTATCATAAAAGAAAATGATGTTTGCATAAAAAGTGTTATACTTTCAAATATTCTAGGTGTAAATAACATGTCTGGCAGTTACCACACAGTTCTGGAAGTCTCCTACTTACTGTTATGACTAGAGCCCAGAATAGTACGGACTAAAATATAATCCTGTCTTTACTAGGGATTCAACCGTGACTATTATCTATGCGCAGGTAAGCGCACTAATAATTATGCCACCGATTTTATTGATATAATAGCAGCGTTTATTCAATAACAAGACATGCACACATATTCGTAAGCAAGGGAAGCAAAAAAAAAAAAAAATGCCTAGAAGCTTTATGGATGTGTTTGTATAGAAGAATGCAGAAAATTTCCTGGACAACCAAAATGAGCAATCTAAACATTTTGAAATAGGTTACCGCACAAAGACAACTTATCACAAACATCAGAAAGAGGTAGTCATTATTATTATTTTTTTTTTTTTTGCTGCATAATGAGAAGACAAATACTAGAACATACTGTGACTTGTGGAAAAAATTATGGAACAAGAAGAGACAGATTGATTGATTGATTAATTGATTGATTGATTTAGGAACCGACATCACAGCATTCGGGACATTCCCATAAGCGCTCCGTCCCCATCCTCAGCAGCCAGCGAAGAGTTCCAGCACTAATAGTTCCAGTAGAAATCTGATTATATGTCCGTCTCGCCTTTCCTCTGAGCGTCGATCGTCGGCCAGATCCCCTCGTCACACCTCAACAGAGACAGAGCAAAGCAACGAGGGAAAATACGTGACAGCCTCATGACATCGCAGTGGAGGGTGTAAGAGCACGAATAGCCACATACTGTTGGAATCGCAAGGTATGGAGAAGCAGGATCACCCACCCCAGGGGACAAGGCACTTGATGATGATAATTTAGACACATTCTCGCCGGGAAAATCCCTGTTACGGCGTTTCATAAACGTTGAAAGAAATTAGTGGAACTGCGGTAAAGCTGCGGAAATATAAACAATATAACATACCACAAAGTAATGCAGCTTTACAGAACAGAATTACGACAAATACAGGACGTTGCGGAGACTAGACTTCATTAACAAACAAATACATGCACAAAACACACCACATAATCACGGTGAAGACCCTCTAGCGACTACATTAGGGCATAAGAATGGGGTGAGAAGAATGAAAAGATGAAAGAAAAAATGAGAACAATGAAGAGAACATGAAAATTTGAAGAAAAAAAAAATGTTTGCTATTACTCTCAGAATCCAAGGTTGATTCTGAGGTAAGTAGCAAATAATTTATATTGTTTACACAAAGGCTGAAACATTTCTGACACGCGTGGCAATAACCCCGTGATGACCAGTGAACTATAGGGTGTATTTTGATTTTTGATTTAAAAAAAAAAAATATTGCAGTTCCAAGTTTTGTATTCACCGTCTGTGAACTCATGCAATTCATTCATGCATTAAGTAGCATGTCCTTTGCAGAACCTCGCTCCGATAACAACCTTCCGGAAAACTTCTCAGTCACAAGCAAGATGTCATGCAATATAAAAGGTAAATACAAAACATGGAACGGCAATATTAAAAAAAAACAACCCACAGTCATTTAAAAATATACACCCTATACAATCCTACTCCATCTATACTAACGAAAGTAAACAGATATGGCATCGGCCCACTTCATTACATACACACACGTGCGCGCACGCACACGGGCATGCACGCACACACACGCATGCACGCATTTACATACAAAGGAGAACCTGGTAGCCATGACCCTGAACCTGACTGGCTTCTATTACAGACACGAACCAGGATCTTTGAGTGCGAACCAGGAAGAAGAGGAAAAACAAACAAAATAAAAGAATATAATTGTGTGTTGTCTTAATGATAACCATATCAACGTGTAGGAATGCCTACACTATCATTAACTGCCACATAATCGGTGATAACAATTGCCAATGCAGCAGATTGTCGGTGTGACATTGTCAGCATTATGCCGGAAATATGAGTTTGAGAGATCAGTTACATTAAATTGCGGGGGGAATTACTTGATTTTGCAGGGTGCAGTTCGTATTGACGCCGTATATGCGTATTTCTCACAAATATGTTTTGCCTTAGGACACTGTATAAGTAGGGTCAATAAAATAAAAATGAGCTTGTTAAGTCGTGACAGGGCCGTTCACTTGGTGAAGGTAAAGGCTCCGCTATAAATAATTTGTGTACATGTCAAGGGTAAGAAAGGCGAATCGTAGACAATGCTTTTAATGATGGAGTATTAGACGTTCACACATTTGAGAAAGTGGAATAATGCCGTGGGTGACAGTTCCCTTCCTCACCGCCTTTCGTTCCCTAAACATTCTGAAAATTATCCAATATCTGCATTATCTGTCTGGGACGACCCCAGAAGGGCATTGGCCAATAAAAACAAAGTAAAAGTGGTTTCACCACTACTGGAAGACCCCGGTTAACATCCGGGTTACGTTCATGGAAAACGCGACTTTAAGTGAAACGACATATAGCGAAATACTATTTCCCATAGAATTAAATGAAATACAGTGAATTATGTAATGTTTTTGTTGTTAATGGTTGTTGATATTTATTGGCTAAATAGAGGTGGGTTGGAGGGCGAATGGTAGAGTTATTGGGACGTTGAGGCATTAAATTCTGCCTCTTCATCTGAGGATGAAAATGTAATTTCTTCCTGCCTCTTTTCCTGGCCCTTCTCTGCTTGAACAAAAAATGTGTCCATTGTCTGCTGCACATTAACCACCCTCCACAATCATGGCCTTTAACTCTGCAGGGAAACGCTCTGCAGCTGCAGTATCAGCACTCGCCGCTTCACCTGTTGTCTGAATGTTGTGCAGGTGTGAACGCTTCTTAAAGCTCTCAAACCAATCACGACTCGCCTCAAAACTATCATCAGCACTACTAGTACTGCTCTCACCGCTTTCTTAGCTAGATCTTGTTAGAGAGACTTTGCTTTCTCTTGGATAACCATCTTGCTCACAGGCATATTCCGTTGGTTCTGGTCTTTAATCCAAACGGCCAATAGTGCTTCCATGTTCTCCATAAGAGTACTTCTGGTACGAGTGATCTTGGAAGCACTCAATGGGGTTACGTTTTTAGCACCCTCTTTGACTTTGTCAGCACCTGCATGAACTGTCCATACCGTGGTTGGAGGTAATCTATGGACTTTACCGATATCAACAGCCCGATCGCCAGCCTCAAAACAACGTTATGGCAAACGTAGCGACGTAAAGTGAAGTTAGTCCCCTATGTGACAACGACATTATAGCGAAACGACATAAACCGAAGCGACGTATAGTTGGGCCTTACTATATTTCTCGCCTTCACGGATAAGGGCGGAACAATTTCAATCTGGAGGCATGTGTGCACGTTGCTTCGTTAAACGTCATGGATATTTGATAGTACTCCTGCACAGTGCTGAGTAGTTCCTTGTGTGATTTATCGAAGGAAGCTGAAGCACTAATTTGAACATCCGTGTGCAATGAAACCGATTTTCGTCTCCTTCTTATAGTCCATGCCGTGTGGCGTTGGTGATCATGCTTGTCCACAACCTGCTCTCATTTGTAGTGCGAATAATTTCTTGGTCTTCTCCTGCCCCTCTACCCCTCCAACCTTCCCGTTGTAACGTCAGACTTCAGCTTTCCTGTTCTCTTGACACGCCCACAGAGTGTGGACTGTGCCCTTCTGATGCTTGTAATCAGTTCTGTTTGTTAGTTAACTTCTTTCAAGATATAGTCATTACTCTTTTTATCCGTCCACGGTATTCTTATCATTCTTCTGTAATCCTCATCCCCGCAGCTTCCACATAGTTCCTCTTGTCAGCTAATTGTCCATGATTCGCTCCCGTACATCATGATTGGTTCAATATACCCCTTGAGAACGCTTTTCCTAATCCCGATTGATGAGGGTGTTAATTTACAACTGAACAAAGCTAAATATTGCAACACAGATGTGTCTGCCTGTCCAATATTCTGCATCATGTAAGAAGAAATGATATGGCGGTCATGATTCTCCATTTCACTCGTTCACCAGAGTTGTGGATCAGTTAATGTGTTTGTCTCGACCATGCCACGTGGTCAAGCCATCCAGGTATTTACGTCTCTGTCTTTCCCTTTTTCTTTTCCCATCGATCTTGCAAGTTGTCACCAAGGTGTCCAAATAGTAATTTTTTAGTTGCATGTCCTTCACAGGACGTTACAGCCAACCCCAGCATTTTGGCTTTTCGTGATTCCTGGGAAAGTTTTACGTTCAGTAGTTTGCCATTGCCGACTTCCTGGCCTAGAGGTTAGCAACTTTTCTCCGTAATCTCGTATACTCTCGAAAGTAACGTGACGAAGGTAAGAATCAGCAGTGGTTCGAATCGCACCATTAACTTACGGGGTATGTGAGCCGGCCGCTCAGAAAGCAATGGCAAACTACTGAGCGTAATCTTGCCAAGAAATCAACAATCAGCTGAAAGATGCCGATGTTGATAGCGATGTCCTGTAAAGGATATGCAAACTTTTTTTTTTTTTTTAGTTTGCCAATGCTTTCTGAACGACCGGCACTTATACCTTTTTCGAAAACAAACCAGCAACGCTGTGTTTCGAACCCGAGTATACGGGATTACGAATCGCGTCCGTAACACCTTCGCCACGGAGACGGTAAACAGGTTGAGGACAAAATGTGCTTATAGGAAATAAATATGAATGCTAACGGGTTGCGCTTTTCTTTTTTTTTTTCACTATAGGGGCAATGGGAGTCACGTTAGCACAGTGGGTAGCCCGCGTAACTCTCGACCCAGTAGTCATGCATTCGATTTCCATTCTAGCCGGGAGGTCTGAAAATTACCAGGACTGCCAGATCGATCCATTCTAAAATGGATACCAGAAAATACTCCAGGAAGCAAAGACGGATGTCGAGATACAGCACATTACCGGTTGAATTTCAAAACGCAACCAACTGAACGTAAAATCACAAACAGCCTCAAAATGCTGGGGTTTATTGTCACGTACTGTTAAGGACATGCAACTAATTTAACGATCGAATGCCGGATGACCTCTAAAAATGAGCTGGCACTATATACCCAGTAGGCCGCATGACGAGGAAATAGGTCCTTCATTTTTACTATAAGAACAATGACATATGGTCCATATTTGTAGGGAGGACATCACATTTTTCGATTTTGTGACGCAGGTGTCATATGTACTGAGTTTGAGTTTGATTCGATCGATCTTGCAACGTATGTATCGTATGAACTCAGTTGAGTTTGTGTCTATCCTGCGACTAATATGACGTACTGAGAGAGAGAGAGAGAGAGAGAGAGAGAGAGAGAGAGAGAGAGAGAGAGAGAGAGAGAGAGAGAGAGAGAGAGAGAGAGAGAGAGAGAGAGAGAGAGAGAGAGAGAGAGAGAGAGAGAGAGAGAATTAAGTTTGTGTAGATCTTGCAACATGTGTATTGTACGAACTGGGTTGATAGAATTGAGATTGTGTCGATCTTGCTAGGGAGGTCTCTTTTGAACTAAGTTGAGTTTCTGCTTGTCTAGAACACCCTTTATAGAACACCTCCATCCATTCGTCTTGATCTTCCACTAGCTCCAAAGCCAAAGATTGTTCGTTTGCAGGCTCAGACTGGCAGCTGATCACGTGTTATTTACCCAAGATGACCAAATACATTTATTTGAAGGATAATAAAAGGTAGGATAATTTGACTGAGACACACCCAAAATAATAATAATAATAATAATAATAATAATATTTAAAACCAGCAATCTTAATTTTAAAACTGCATTTAATTTCATCCGGCTCACCCCAAATATTATCCGACATTTTCTCCTAATATACATATCATCTACGCAAGTTTGCCTTCATGTCTGCTTCGATACATCCTAAGTCTTAATCTGTTTTAAACTTTTTCATTTTCCCGGGATACGATCGCGTATATTTTATTTATTTATTTATTTTAACCAATGCCGTATTTACCCCAAGATAATCACACTTCAAGACAATATTTTGATAAGACAAAAACTGGAGCATGTTGTGGCAACCGGAAAGATTACTGAAAAGAAGAGGGGAAGACAGCAAGATAAATTTCTTGATAGTCTTGTGTCATGACACGGAAGGGAGTCAACACATGAATTGACCCATGCCGTCGGTGATCACAATTAGTTGAGAATCATCTTCGCCCACGCCAGCCAGCAAGGCACTTGATGATGATTTATGTATTTACTATTATTATAATAATTATGTGGGTGTGTGGTTATGTGTGTGTTGTGTGTATGTGTGTGAGTATGTGCGTGCGTGCAGGGCTAAGTTCTAAAAAGGAATTACATCTTTCGGAGTGAAGTTGGTAAAGAGCATTTCTTCTCTAGCAGATACCCAAATCATATCTCCACAGGGACTTATTGAGGAACTCCTCTTCCTGTCTGCAAGCTCAGAAGCTTACCGGTGCTCAAAACTGATATAGGAATTTCACATCTGCCAAGAGGCATATTAGGATGCAACCAAGTTATGTTATAGCGCAGTATCCATCATCGCTGGGATACGACATGAGGTATTTTATTGTTAACATATTCCGACCCACATGTCCAGACATGTGTCAAAATCAATCAAGTAATTATTTTAAATATTCAAACAACTCATTCGATGGCAGATGTAACACGATGGTAAAGAAGAGAGCGAATGTGTACAAATCAAAGTAGTAATTATTTTAAATAGTCAAACAACACAGTAACATCAAATGGCAGACGTGACACGAGCACAAAGAAGAGAATCGCCGTATCCGCGGACTCTTTAATACGCCATAATATACAAACATCAGAAGTATGAACAGCGCTTAATGGAAGACTATGTTTGACCTCTTCTTATCTATTAATAAATGTGGGGAAATCTGTGATTACATGGTGAACAAACTGGTGGCGGTAGACATGTTGATTGTTGGGTAGAATGTTTACAATGTCGTCGACAAATTCAGCTTTCCGCTGGATCGAGAATACACTACACACACACATCGTGATTGCAACTGACTCAGAAAGCATGCCGAGGAAGGTGAGGACAGGCAAGTTTCGGGCAGAGTGGCTTGCTTCGCTTCGGAGGTCACGGGTGGGAAGCATCGCCTGGATCTTTTCTCCGGGGCATGCCGGTGTGCTGGGGAATGAACAGGCGGAAAGATTGAATGGCTCTGCAAAACTTGATGAAGTAATGATGCATGACAAGGCAGACGTGGTTGCGGCCTTGTGAGAGCATGTGTACACTTCGGAGGAGCAAATGATCATGGTCTGGCAAGAATGAGGCAGCGATGAGTAACGATTGGATCTGGCCGATGATCGACGCTCAGAGGAAAGGCGAGACGGACATATAAACAGATTTGCTACTGGTACTATTGGTTGTGGAACTCTTCGCTGGCTGCTGAGGATGGGGACCGAGCGCTTATGGGAATGCCCCGAATGCTGTGGTGTTGGTTCCTAGATAAATCAATCAATCAATCAATCAATCAACCAATGACGTCGACGCGGAAGAAATTAAACTTCGAGTATTGTTAGCTACATGTAATAAAAGTTAAAGAACTGACATCTGGAAATGATCATTAAAATAATTTTTAAAAAAAGGAAATAAAAAACAACTGTCTTTCTCTTCTTCGTTCCTTTTTCGTAGGTTGTACGCCACATCCAGTTCTGCACCTGCCAGGTCAGAATGTGCATGTATGTGTGTCAGGTTTAATTCCTCTAGACAGATTCCATACAGGGTAACACGCTCTATCTATCAGTGGTTAAGAGTTTGCTTTTCCTAAAAAATTGCCAGGACTGCCGCTTTAAGGCCTACTCTTTGCGCTTTCCAAATGCAGTGAGATTTATAGTTTGACCAACTTGTAAAAGTGATCACTTTTTTCTCCCCTATATGAGTAGGCTAGAATCCCTAGAGATCAGGGGGACGTGTGGTAAGATTAGATACCAGACTGTACCTTCTAAGTCTGAAACGGACAGGTTATCGCTAAGCCATCTGGAGGTCAGAGAAAATTACGGGTTTATTATGGCCAGTACGTGCCCTTGATCAGGAATACATACAAGATTATAATGGCAAGTGCTATATTAGGTAGCGAAATGTTCCGTCTGCACATAAACTAGAGAACAGTATTATAGAGTAGAAGAGAAATGATGCTGGGTGGATTGAGACTGTGGCATGGATGAATATCATCGGCAGTTTATCCATAATACCGAAGAGCGGGATCTCTGGAGAGACATGATCGCCTACGCTTGCTGGCAAGGTACTTGATGATGATGAAAATAAAGTAAAACATTAAACAAACATTAAAGTACAATAAATTAAAGTTTAAAAAAAAAAACAATAAAATTAAGTAAAATTAATTACTGTACAATAAATTGAAGTAAAATAATTTAAAGTTAAATGAATTAAATTAAAATGAATTAAAATAAAACAAACTAAATTAAACCCATTTAAAGTAAAACAAATTAAAATACAAGTCTCAGTGGCGGGTGTGTATAGTGCAGAAGAACAATTAGATCATCAATGCCTGGAGGGACTGGCGCTTCAGGGAGTGACCAGAGGGTCTGGCCGGCGTTCAGGACTGCGAGGAAACTGCATCTGATATTGAGTCTCTTCGCTGGCTGTTGCAGATGAAGAAGGAGCACTTATGGGAATGTCCCGATTGCTGCAATGTCGGTTCTTGACTAAACTCAGCTCAACTCAACTCAGTACAACTCAACTCAGTACAACTCAACTCAACTCAGCACAACTCACAACTCAGCTCAGCACATGTCTACTCAACTAAACTCAGCACATCTCTACTCAACTAAACTCAGCACAACTCACCACAATTTAACTCAACTCACCTTAACTCAACACATCTCAACTCAGCACAACACAACTCAGCATAGCTTAACTCTTCACAACTCAACTCAGCAGAACTCAACAAAACTCAAGTCAACTCAACTCAGCACAACTTAACACAACATCACATTCAGCACAAAACAACGCAGCACAACTTAACAAAACTCAGCTCAGCACAACTCAACAAATCTCAAGTAAACTGAACTCAGCACAATTTAACTTTTTAAATTTAGCTTAACTCTACACAACTCAACTCAGCACAACACTACTCAGCACAACACAACTCAGCACAACTTAACTCAAAACAACTCAACTCAGCACAACACAACTCAGCACAACTAAACTCAACAAAACTCAAGTCAACTATCCTTCGCACAACTTAACTCAAAGCAACACAACTCAACTCAACTCCGTGGCGATGTCGTTAAGCCATCTGACCCGGGCTCTGAAGGTCGCGGGCTCTTTTCCCCGGAGACGTCTAGGGGATATCGCGGTAGCCACGGAATTCGCACTCTGTGCGCTGTGGTCGGCAGGCAGCTAGTGGTTCCGTGGGGCCAGACCGAGCTAGATGTTGTCGGCAGGTAGCTAGTGGTTCTATGGGGCCAGACCGAGCTAGATGTCGGCAGGCAGCAAGTGGTTCTATGGGGCCAGACCGAGCTAGATGTCGGCAGGCAGCAAGTGGTTCTATGGAGCCAGACCGAGCTAGATGTCGGCAGGCAGCTAGAGGTTTCGAGGGGGCAGACCGAGCTAGATGAAACAAGCAACCAGCTGCTATGAAGTTGATCCTATCTACGTGAACAAATTAAAACAATTTCAAATAACACTTTTCCCCCGTTCACTCGCTTTGAACTCAAACGTAGTCTATGCACTACTACTACCTCTAGTTGTTGCCACTATTAGGGAGCGCACTGGACTGATGTTTACGTGTGAATTGGCTTCCCCTATTACCGGTGTCCCTCGCCATCAGGCGAATCCACTCCGTCTTCTTAGGTACTTGTATTTTGTGTGCACAAGTCAATGAAGACAAATACATATTTTAATCGAGCTGACCGGTGTAGGAGTTAAACCCGCCAACTTGGCATCAGCAAACCGGAAGTCTAAGAGCAGGCGCTTTTATCCATTCGGCCCAGTCCACCTGAAATGACGCTTTTAGCATCATATATGTTTCTTTTGACAACATTAGAACTCGAGTCATGGGCCATTTAGTAATTACTGAAGAAGAGAATGGGTGCTGTTGAACTTACATGTACACACGGCTTCTTATACGAAGAAACAAAAATGATATTCCAGAAGCAATTTGTTGCACGATTTTTTTTTTAAATATTGCGCTCGCTTTGAACTCAAGTGTTGTCCATACATACTACTTCTAGTAGTGCTGGGCTGAATTTTGTGTGTGGATTAGCTTTCCCTATTACCAGTGTCCCTCGCCATCAGGCGATCCGACTCCGACTTCATAAGTACTTGTAATTTACGTCAAGGGCGATAGGTCAAATTTTTAGTCGAACTGTCCGGTGTAGGTGTTGAAACCACTACCTCGGCATCAGCACACCGGATGTTTAAGAACACGCGCTCATATCCATTCGACCATGCTGACCTCGTTGCACGATTTATTGCCTGGTATATTTCACTGCATCCCATCAGGGGCACATTGCAATGTTATATATCATCATCATCCAGTGCCTTGCTGGTTGGCGTGAGCAATCATGCCTCTCCACAAATTACGATCTCCGACAGCATGGATCAGTTCGTGTGTTGACTCCCTTTCATACCATGACACAAGACTGTCAAGAATCCTCTCAAACTGTCTTCCTCTATCCCTCTTTCCGCAAATATTTCTGATTGTCACAACATGTTCCAATTTTTGTCTTCTCTTCATACATCATAGTAAGCGAATAAATGAATAATACTTTCGCTGAAACAATTCAAACACATAGTCGCAGGTATTTTTCGAATGTGGAGCATGTAGAACAATATATGGAACAATATGTGGAGCAATTTGTGGAACCATCTGTGGAACAATCTGTGGAACAATACCTGGAATTATGTGTTTTACCTGTTTCAGCTAAAGTATTATTTATTTATTCACGTCATATGATATATAAATCTGCAGTATGCACCCGGCGAGATGCAGCGAAATATGCCAGGCAATAAATCCTACACCATATTGTTTGTGGCTTCTGTGTGTACATTCACTAAGGGAATACATGGTTTTGAAATACTTTCAGATGTCAACATCGAAGACAACTGGCTCACAGTAGGTCAGTATGACCGAGTAGATACCAACGCTCTTCTTAACCATCCCCCGTGCTGATACCGAGGTAGTGGGTTAAACCCCTACACCGGACAACGAACTAAAATGTTGACTTCTCGTCCTCGACTTCGGGACTTAAATTTAAAGTAGCCCAGAAATTAGAGTGAATTTCCTTGATGGTGAAGGACCTGGTAATAGAGAAAGCTAACCCACTCGCAAAAATCAGTCCAGTGCACTAGAAGTATTAACGTGTGCATTGACTGCGATTGACTTCAGAACGAGCGTAAAAAAACAAAACAAGTACATACACAGCAACACAAGTACACACACAGCATCCGTCATTTACTGTAAATATAGTACCTTTGCGGTGTATGGCAGTGGAGGACCTGAAGAATTAAGGCTGCCTGACTAGAGCAGTCGCCACGAACTGTGCAGGCTAGAGTTTTCTTTTAGCCCCCGACAGAAAAAAACTCCACACGGTACCGAGGATTCGGACTCGGGTCTCCCGAAGGAGAATCCGACATTCTAACCACTCGGCTAGTCGCTCCTTATACACAGCATCGTGTTTCAAACACGGCAATTGTTTTGTCGTATTAAACGTCACGGTGGCTTAACGGTTTCTGGAAGAAGACGCAGTGGCGGCCAGCACAAAGGTGGACCTAGGGCATTCAAGAACATGCACGATCCCGGGGACGTGATTAAACATTGAGGGTCGTTCATGTGCGTCCTAGTGTGAGCGGTATTCTGTAAAACACCCGCAACATGATGATGATGATGATGATGATGATGATAATGATGATGATGATGATGACCAGCTACTTGCCTCGCCTTCCTTCCCTGTAGCACAATGTCCAGAACAATATGGACAACCAGTTAGTACTCATCTAAGAAGTCTCAAGAACTTAGTACCAAGTCTAAGAAGTTGTAGTAAAGGAAAAACTCTGATACTACAGGGATTCAGCCTAGACAACTTTGCTGATAACTTAATTAGCTAACTATTAGGTCATCAAAGCTGTGTATATCTTATATCCACACATTCCTATATTGCATTTCCTACATACCTATACATCTATTACCCGTATCAACTAAATTACATAAATAAGAAGAGGAGAAACAATGACAGACAATGACAGAAACAGGTTTGTGAATCTAGGACGGTGAAGTGTCAAGAGGAGGCTAGCAATACGCTAATGGAGTCAGGACATGAATGGGGACGCACAGTTTGTGTCGGCCTGCCATGAGTTAACTAACAGTGTCATGTCATCTAGTCGAGGTTAGTCGAAGTGGATCAACCACAGGACATGAATGGGGAGGGAAAGTTTGTGTGGGCCTACCAAGAGTTAACTAATAGTGTGATTTCATCTAGTCGAGGTTAGTGGACACCAACCACTGGTGGCACTTTGTTTGATGAGCCATTTGACGTAATTTTGTCGTAGATTTTCCCCTACAATAAAGAGATGAGAGAAATAAGAATTCAGGATCTTAAATATGTATATAGACAATAGAAAATGAACAACTTTGTCGTAGTATGCCTGCGTCATAAACATCGTTGTCGTCATCATCAATGTCGTCGTCGTCGTTTTCTTCTTCTTCTTCTTCTTCTTCTTCTTCTTCTTCTTCTTCTTCTTCTTCTTCTTCTTCTTCTTCTTCTTCTTCTTCTTCTTCTTCTTCTTCTTCTTCTTCTTCTTCTTCTTCTTCTTCTTCTTCTTCTTCTTCTTCATCTTCTTCTGCTGCTCTCCCACACTTCACCCATCCCTGTTTCCATCTTACTCCTGCGAGGATAAATATTAAGTATTGGAGTGCCAATCTTGGGGATAAGAAAAAGGGATGTCCAAGAAAGAAACCGCATCTCACAGGCGTGGAAGAATAACTACATCATATAGGCGTACAAGAAAATCTATTTTCATACAAGAAGAACTACATCATACGGGCACACAAAAAGAACTCCATTACACAGGCGTGAAAGAAAGAATTACATCACACAGGCGTGAAAGAAAGAATTACATCACACAGGCGTTAAAGACAGGATTACATCATACAGGTGTATTTAAAAAAAAAAAAAAAACTACATCAAACAAGCGTACAAGAAGAACTAAAGAATTACATCACAATGACGGGAAAGATAGAACTACATCATACCAGCCACTCAATTTGATTAAAGAAAGTTTTAAAAAAGTTAAAGAAAGAATTGCGTTACACGGACGTGAAAGAAAGAACTACATCATACAGGCGTGAGAAAAAGAACTAGATCACAAGGGCGTACAAGCAAGAACTACATCCATAGGCTTGCAAGAACACGTAGTCCAGCCACATTAAAATCCGAAAACAATGGCTACAATAGAGAATAAGTTGGTTAGCATCACAAGACCTCGTCAATATAGTCATACGACGCCCTAACTTGAACACAATGATGGTGATCATGATGTCAGCTCTCGGAGCACGTCATTGCTGATGTGTGCCGGAATAGTGTTTTTTCCTGGCTAAGAAATAGACACCAACAAGTCCGACTGTGTAACGGTTATGATGTTATTTTCACTGCGATAGGGAAAGACTGTGTACCTATTTCTTAGTACAATTATGCCCACACAAATGTGATTGTTCTAATACTTGACATACCAACAGCATGTTCATGCTACAGGACTTGATGTGATGGACTAAAGCAATAAATGCTGTTTGTCGAATCAGTCACCACACATTGCACTACCTAAACTTTAACATTTTTTTTTATAATTTTGAAATCTCCCACCTTAAGGAAATACGAAAATCGCACGTTCTACGATGTCCGACACAAACATGCTTAGCCCTCGACCACCAGCTCGTCTATAGATGTCAGCAAAATACACTAAGTACATCGCATAAAAACCTCAAACCCATCAGCTACTACCAGTGACCCGTTTCATACAGAGACAGTACAACCGTCAAGAGATGGTGTTCAGCAAACGAGGATCAAAAGCAACGCATCCCATTGAAACATGAGCGCATACGAGGGTTTGGTAAATACGTGATGTTATCTCTGCACCGTGAGCACTTTGATGAAACGAGACTGGTAATTGCTTGATTTTATCACCTTTATTTGCGAGTAAGCGTCGAGTAGTTGTGTATTTGCTATAATGATCGCGTGTGATTTAAGGGACCATTTGAAGAATTATTTATTTTTTGTTTGTATAAACATTCAGCCGTGAAAATGTATGTACATTATTACAAATTTGTGTATGTTTGTTCAATGGAATGGCAGAGGTGTCCGAGAATATAGTCGGTTGAATTGATAGTGGTGTTCGTGTGTGTGTGTGTGTGTGTGTGTGTGTGTGTGTGTGTGTGTGTGTGTGTGTGTGTGTGTGTACGTGCGCGCGTGCATATGTGTGTGTATTATCGTAATTGCTTGGATGCCTCATCGTCATCATCAAAACCATAGCATCACCGTCATCATCGTCTTTATTATTACTATTCTTATCACTAACACCGTCGAAAGTAACAGAAAGAGGGAGAAAGAAATAAAGGAAGGAAATAATAATCAAGAGAAGGAAGAAAGGGAGAAAAAAAAACTAAAAGAAAGGAAGTGATTAAGGGAGGGAGGGACAGACGAAAGAAGGAAGGAAAGAAGGAAAGAAGGACGGGCGAATGCAGAATGGAAGGAAGGAAAGAAAGAAGGTAGGGGGAAAGAAGATAACAAGAAAAGGAATGAAGGAGGGAAGGACGAAAGGTAGGAAGGTCGAACGAAAGGAAGGAGGTAAGAAACCAGGATAGAGGTAAGGAAGGCAGACAGTCTTGGAGGAATAAAAGAAAGTGTTATCATTGTGCCTACTGTAATAAATATATGACATGTAAATGTCATATAGCCTAAGTGAGAGTGTGATGGGGTGAGTCTCACATCCTTGCTAGAACTCTTTTCGATTCGATTTCACAATTACCCCTACCCCGTTCAACCTCAAGGAGAAGTTATAGTTGGGTCCATAATGGGTTCAAAATGATAGTCTCGTGACTAGTCAGCCACAAAAGCAGCTGCCAACTGGTTTTGCCCTCACATTACTATTAATCCGATGGTGATTGTTGTCCGTACCGCAGTCTCACAATGTGTAGGCTTCGAAAGGCTTCATCATATCTGAGACGATGTTCCAGCCATCTTTAGTCAGCCAAGCTAGTTTCTGTGTCCAAAATGACCCGACAGGAGGTGTCAGAGGTCTTGGACAGTTTGTTTCTCGACTTCTACCGCATGCATTTCTCTAAATCCAGTATGATATGATTAAGAACCGAGGCAGATAAAGATTACATTTACATGATTTGACTAACACACGACGCAGACACAGATTACATTTATTTGATTTGATTAAGACCTAAAGCAGCTACATATTTAATTTACATGACTTGATTATGGCTTGCAGCTGATAAAGATTACATTTACTTAATGTGCTGAAGACATGCAGAAGACAAAGATTATATTTGCATGATTTAATTAAGACACACAGCAGACAAAGATTAAATTTACAGAATATGCTGAAGACATACTACAGACGTAGAAAATATTTTCATGGTCTCGAAGACACATAATACATTTACAAGAATTTAGTAAGACATACAGAGGACCCAGATTATATTTACAGAATGTGACAAAGACACCAAGTAGACACAGATTACATTTACACGATTTAATTGAGACATGCAGCATACACAGGTTAGCTCATATGATGAAGACATGTAGCAGACAAAGATTACATTTTCCAATATATTTCTTTTTTAAAGGATCAATTTCCTTGCGCACCGTACCACAGAATGTGGTCCAGTTGCCTCCCATAGATCACACAATGGGATCATACAGTGCGGGAAATCCTAGGATCTAAATGCGTCTATACCAGATTCGCAAATACTATACACATTATTGCTTGTCTGTTAGCTTTGTGATTTTGAAATGTAGTCTGGGCAACGACCTATTCCGTCAGCTCTTTTCTATTTCCAACTCCCGTATGCTTTTAGTATGCGCATCGTGAACATAGGTCCTCCTTGTTTTTAGCCCTTCACTAAAGAGCCTAGCCATCCGATCCTCAACACCCGAATTAAAAAGACGCATATAATCTTTGTCTAATTTAGTCAAACGGTGTCAGATCTTAGTCAAATTTGACTGAGCTACCTTATGACAGTAGACGATACTACCTGCTTTCTTTTAGCGCCGAATGATGCACCAAACCCGACACACCACATTGTGCCAACGGTTTCGGGCGAAGTAGTGCAATCTGGAGTGTACAAGTCTTACTCTAGTGAGAGGAAATACAACCTAAAGACTAAATGTCATGGCAGGGCAGACCAGACCCTAAGCATTGGTCGGCAACTGGTCTAGGATGGGAGCTCCGACAGGCGGACAGTTAGAGTATTGCTTAGCTTATCCGGCAGCTTGTCTTGTTACAGGCGCATTGGTGTTACCTTTCCTCAGGAGTAAACTAGGCAAGCCGATAGATATGCTGCATGGGTAACACATGGTCTATAATTTCAGCTCAGGCTTTGTGTTACGGAGAGGTATAACTCCATTTTACAAACTATCGTCTGTCAAGACGGCAAGGTGAAAGTAAATTTATGCAAAAGAATCTGTAGTGTCCAGACAATGTAACGAATCAGGTATACGGACATCAGAAATAGACTAAGTCACTCCGTCCCTTAAAACGCGATTATTCAATTGAAGTCAGGCCATCTTTGATTCTATTATATATTATAGCATACTTATATAGCGTTGCAGTTAAGGACATGTCGCAAATAAAATTTTACTAAAATATTTATTTCCTTTTTCCTTTTTGTGATTTTTGATGTATCTCTTTTATAATCTTGTCGCCACCATGACATGTTTGAGAAAAACAAACAAACAAACAAACAAACAAACAAACAAATGTACTAAGAAGCAATGCTGAAACTTAAAGCATACGTAGAAACTCAACATTGAGATCAATCTTGCCTGCGGAATAAACAAAGAAGAAAGCCGTTCTATGTTGTTAGAGATAATCTACGAATGAAGTCACGGTAACAATTGAATGAACAGGAGCAGAAAAACGGAGCGAAATAATTGTACGTTTCAATTAAACACATTACAAACTAACAACAAACAACAAATTACGTCATTCCATACATGTTTTGAAGAAAATAAAATGAGTAACAATGACAATACACACATAACAACAGATACATCAAGGAGGACACTTATTAATTACAATCAGAGAAAAATGTATTAACAATAAAAGAGGTCAAGAATAGGACGGGAGAAATAATCTGAGGAGAAAATTAAAAACGCACGGAATAAATGTACATAATGAAAAGTGTGAATAAGAAAACTAAGGGAAAAAAAAAATAGAAATTAAAATAATTAATTGTAACCACTGCAATAGCTACGTTGTTTTGGTGAGAAGTATGTTGATAATGGTAGTTACTGTTGTTTACCATGTTCGGCTCTATTCTACTTTGAATGTTGACAATGGCAACACAGCTAGGGAGTCATCAGGTATCGAAATCAATCTTTGTCGGTGTAAGAAAACAGCTGGGAGTGAATGTAATTATACTTGTAAGTCAATGAAATGAGCAACATTATCAAGGCCATAGATGGGTAGATTTTAAGTCTGTGTTATCTACAGCTGATGTTGCTTCTTCTTGTCCTTGTTCGTGTTGTTGGTGTTATTCATCTTCTCCGTCCGTAACTAGGTGCAAATACCCATCTACCTAACGAACTACCTACCTACCTACCCACACACCTAACTACATACCAACCTATCCACCTACCTACCTACTTACCTACTTAAATACCTACCTACCTACCTACCTCAATATCTAAACACCAACATGCCCATAACTCCTTCACTGTTTACCCACCTACCTAATCCATCCATCCATCCATCCATCCATCCATCCATCCACCCATCCACCCATCCATCCATCCATTCATCCATCCATCCATCCATCCATCTAACCATCCATCCATCCATCCAGCCAGCCAGCCATCCAGCCAGCCAGCCAGCTGGGTATAATAGATGTTTCCCCAGTATTTATTCTTATTCGTAATATCTCTTTATATATATAAATCACACACACACACACACACACACACACACACACACGAACACACACACGAACACACACACACACACACACACACACACAAACATACAAATACCTGGGTACAATCTTCAACTGCTCCAACATCATAAGGGAAGAAATACAAACTAGAATCAATTCTGGAAATAAGATATACTATGCACTACAACATCTACTAAAACCAAAGGCACTATCTCGTAACACCAAAATCACAATATACAAAACACTAATCAGACCAGTTGTACTGTATGGCTCTGAAACCTGGAATACAACGAAATGAGACGAAGCCTTGCTACAAACCTTTGAGAACAAAGTTTTAAGACACATATTTGGACCCATTAGGGATACACAAAGTGGAGAGTGGAAAAGAAGAAGTAACAAAGACATTTATGATCTGTTTAAGTCCCCGCTAATCACTGGTATCATGAAGGCTAATAGACTACAATGGCAGGGGCATATAGAAAGAATGGAAGATAATAGGGAAACAAAACTCGCTTACACTAAGGAAATAAATGACCGTAGACCCCGACGTAGACCAAGAAGACGGTGGAGAGATAATATATATACAGACCTACAAGCACTTGGAATCAACGACTGGCAAGAGAAGGTCAACCAGAGAGACGAATGGAGACGGATTGTATCTGCAGCAAAGAACCTCAATGGCTCGGAACGCTGAAGAAGAAGATATATATATATATATATATATATATATATATATATATATATATATATATATATATATATATATATCTATAAAACAAAGTGTATGTATGTAAATATGTAAATATGTATGTCCTTTATTTGTTCGCGAACGGCCCATCCGATTGAGATGAAATTTTCTACACACCTTCCTTTCATTCCAGAGCTGTCAACTGTCATAGTTTTTTTTCTTCTTCCTCCTCCTCCCTCCTCCCCTCCCAAAATACGTACGTAAATATATGATGATGATGATGAAAGAATCCCCGAACCAAAACGCTAGGGAAAGGGAAGAAAATGACGTGACTACACAGAATCGTCACACGGCAATCATCATCGTCAAGTGCCGTGCCGGCTGGCGTAGGCGTTCATGGCTCTCCGTAGATCTCAGTCTTTGGTTTTTTGGATCAACTCTGCTGCTGATATTCCTCCATGCCACGGCAATATCAATAACAATTCATCTTTTTATGTGTAAGGAAGTTATCTACAGTCGTGTAGAAGGGAAGAACTAGACGAGTATGAATTCGGAATGGCGAACTCTCTCCTTATCTCTTCTCCTCCCTCCTCCTCCCTCTACCTCCTCCCTCCACCCTCCTCCTCTTCTTCCTCCCTCTCGGGACTCCCTCCTCCTTCTCCCTCTTTCTTCTCCTTCTTCCTCTCCTCTCCTCCTCCATCCTCCTCCATCCTCCTCCCCCTCCTCCATCATCTTCCCTTCTCCTCCCTCTCCCTCCTTATCCCTCCTCCTCCTCCTGCCTCCCTCCTCCTCCTGCCTCCTTCTCCCTCATCATCCTCACTCCTCCTTCTCCCTTCTTCTCCCTCTTCCCTCTTCCTCCTCCTCCTACCTCCTCCCTCCTCCTCCCTCTACCTCCTCCTCCTCCCTCCACCCTCCTCCTCCCTTCTCCTCCTCTTCCTCCTCCCTTTCCTTCCTCCTCCTCCTCCCTCTACCTCCTCCTCCCCTACCTCTTTCCTCCTCCCTCCTCCTCCTCTTCCACCTCCCTTTCCTTCCTCCCCTCCTCATTCTCCCTCCTTCCTCTCCCTCCTTCCTCCTCCTCCTTCCTTCTTCTACCTCTGCCTCCTCCCTCCTCCTATCCCCTCCTCCTCCCTCCTCCTCCTTCTCCTTCTCCCTCCTTCTCCTCCTCTCCCCTCCTCCTCCTACCCTCTTCCTCTTTCCCTCCTCCCTCTCCCTCATCCTCCTCCCTCTTTCTGCTTCCTCCTCCTCCCTCTTCCTCCCTCTCCCTCCTCCATCCTCCTCCTCCCTCTTCCTCCTCCTTCTTCCTCCTCCTTCCTTCTCCTCCCTCCTCCTCCCTCTTCCTCCTCCTCCTACCTCCTCCCTCCTCCTCCTCTCTCCTCCTCCCTCCTCCCTTTTCCTCCCTCCTCCTCCCTCTACATCCTCCCTCCTCCTCTCCACTCTTCCTCCTACCCTCTTCCTCTTCCCCTCCTCCCTATCCCTCCTCCTCCCTTCACATTCCTCCTCCTCCCTCTTCCTCCTCCTCCCTCCTCCTCCTCATCCCTCCTTCTCCCTCCTCCTCCTTCTTCCTCCCTCCTCCTCCCTCCTCCCCCTCCTCCTTCCTCCTCCTCCCTCTCCTCCTCCTCCCTCTACCTCCTCCCTCCTCCTCCCTCTTCCTCCTCCTCATCCCTCCTCCTCCCTTCTCCTCCTCCCTCCTCCTCCTCCCTCTACCTCCTCCTCCCTTCACATTCCTCCTCCTCCCTCTTCCTCCTCCTCCCTCCTCCTCCTCATCCCTCCTTCTCCCTCCTCCTCCTTCTTCCTCCCTCCTCCTCCTCCTCCCTCCTCCCCCTCCTCCTTCCTCCTCCTCCCTCTCCTCCTCCTCACTCCTCCTCCTCCCTCCTCCCTCCTCCTCCCTTCACATTCCTCCTCCTCTCTCTTCCTCCTCCCTCCTCCTCCTCCCTCCTCCTCCTCTCTCCTCCTCCCTCCTCCTCATCACTTCTCCTCCCTCCTCCTCCTCCTCCCTCCTCCCCCTCCTCCCTCTCCGCCTCCTCCCTCCTCCTCCCTCTACCTCCTCTCCTCCCTCCTCCTCCCTCTACCTGCTCTCTCCTCCTCCCTTCACATTCCTCCTCCTCCCTCTTCCTCCCTCCTCCTCCTCTCTCCGCCTCCCTCCTCCTCCTCCTCCCTCTACCTCCTCCCTCCTCCCTCCTCCTCCCATCACATTCCTCCTCCTCCTCCTCCCCTCCTCCCCCTCCTTCTCCTCCTTCTCCCCCCTCATTCTCCCTCTTCCTCCTCCCTCTTCCTTCTCCCTCCGCCTCCTCCATCCTCCTACTCTCTCCTCCTCCTCCCTCCTCCTCCCTCCTCCTCCCTCTCCTCCTCCTGCTCCCTTCTCCTCCTGCGTTCTCCTCCTCCCTCCTTCTCCCTCCTCCTCCCTCTTCCTCCTCCCTCCTCCTCGCCTCCTCCTCCACACTACTCCTCCCTCCTCCTCCTAATCCCTCCTCCTCCCTCCTATTCCTCCCTACTCCTCCTGTCTCCTCCCTCCTCCTCCCTCCTCTTCCCTCCTCCACCTCCCTCTTCCTCCTCCCTCCTCCATTTACCCAAGACAGACAGACAGTCAGACAGATAGTCGGGAACGGGATCTTATATGACTACTTATATAATTTAAATGAGATGCTCTCCACCATGGGCTGGGCCGGGTCAGACAGACAGACAGACAGATAGATAGATAGACAGACAGACAGACAGACAGACAGACAGACAGACAGACAGACAGTCGGGAACGGGAACTTATATGACTACTTATATGAATTAAATGAGATTCTCCCCACCAGGAGTTGGGCGATGCCGGGCCGGGTCAGACAGACAGACAGATAGATAGTCGGAACGGGAACTTATATGACTACTTATATGAATTAAATGAGATTCTCCCCATCAGGGTCTGGGCGAAGACGGGCCGGGTCAGACAGACAGACAGACAGATAGACAGACAGACAGACAGACAGATAGTCGGTAACTGGAACGAGAACTTATATGACTACTTATATGAATTAAATGAGATGCTCCCCACCAGGGTCTGGGCGAAGCCGGGCCGGGTCAGCTAGTGTATATATATATATATATGTTGCATGTCCTTCACAGGACGTAGCAGTCAACCCCAGCATTTTCGATGTTCGTGATTCCTGCGCAAATGTTACGTTCAGTAGTTTGCCATTGCTTTCTGAACGACCGGCTCCTATACCTTTTTCGAAAAAAAACCAGCACCGCTGTGTTTCGAACCCGGGTATACGGGCTCACAAACCGCGTACGCAAGCCCTTAGCCACTGAACGTTAATGTAATTGATCCCTTATTGACGTGTAATTGGGTTTGACACTATTAATGATTATAAAAGTCTGCTACTGCTTTCCGTTTGTTGTGAACAATGAATAACGCTATAAGGCGATGATGACTGATTGGTCTGTTCATCTGTAATGGAGGACAATGGTGGACAATGAATAACGCTATAAGGCGATGATGACTGATTGGTCTGTTCATCTGTAATGGAGGACAATGGTGGACAATGAATAACGCTATAAGGCGATGATGACTGATTGGTCTGTTCATCTGTAATGGAGGACAATGGTGGACAATGAATAACGCTATAAGGCGATGATGACTGATTGGTCTGTTCATCTGTAATGGAGGACAATGGTGGACAATGAATAATTCTATAAGGCGATGATTGACTAGTCTGTTCATCTGTAATAGTTGACAATGGTGGACAATGTCGGACAATGAATACTGCTACGATACGATGATGACTGACTGGTCTATTCTTCTGTAATGATGAGGATGGTGGACAATGAGTAATGCAATGCCAAAGAAAGTAGAGGAGTTATAGTAGTAGTGTTCTAGAAGGTTGTTAAAGTTATCTTAGACAGAGACGAAAACAGACATTGAGGTAGTACCATCTGAAGGGGATACTTGATTATTCATGACAACCATCAGGAGAAAGCACAATATGTCAGCATAAATCAAGAGTAATGATCTCCTAGAGAAATTAACAATATGTGTGACATTACTGGTCAAGATGATCAATGGAAGTCAGAGATCTGTGTGGAACGCTTCAACAATGTGGACAGCAAGTAAAAATATAAGTAAGATTAACTCCAGTATATGTCAGGTAACAGAGCGGATCTGATAGTCATGGTTAGTTAGTTTGTTAGTTAGTTAGTTAGTTAGCTAGCTAGCTAGTTAGTTAGTTAGTTAGTTAGTTAGCTAGTTAGTTAGTTAGCTAGTTAGTTAGTTAGTTAGTTAGTAAGTTAGGTAGGTAGGTAGGTAGGTAGGTAGGTAGGTAGTTAGTTAGTTAGTTAGTTAGTTAGTCACTCGCGGTTCCAACTGCACGGCAACAGTTCGTCCCCATTATGCTCCGTCCCTGTGCCAGTGAATATCACAAAAAATGCTCCCCACTGCCCCATGTGGAAAGTGGAACAGGCAGGAGTCTCGACAAGTCAACAGCCCGTACAGGTAAACTGTGCTTAATGGCATGGATACCCGTGTCTACCCCAGATATTGTACAAATGGATGAAGAAGACGACTAACGTGTTTGATCGTGGAAGATTTATTAGCTCATGATGCTGCACGCACGCACGCACGCACGCACACACGCACGCGCGCACACACACACACACACACACACACACACACACTAGTTTTTGATTTTAAAATTCTAATAATGCATATCCCTTGCAGGACGTTTCAATCAACCCCAATCCCAGGTGGCTTTTCTGGGAAAGTTTACGTTCAGTAGCTTGCCGTGACTCTCTGAACGGGAAGTAAACTTTGAAGTCCAACTAACCGGCATAGCCACATTATTCTGAAAGCATGAAAACATCTGTCCCAAATCGCCGGTTTCCGATCTTTACGTGTAAAGGAACGGTCTCCAGACGGAGTGGGTTGAGACACCGTAGGCACTGAGTGTCGGCTCAGTGTTAACGTGGTGGAAGATACAACGAGGTCTTTCTTTGACTTGTAGTAGTCGTTAAGATGACAAGATTACAGGCTGGTTGGTCCTTGACTTACAAGGCGGGGGACAATGCGCCAGAGGGTACATTTACGCTGAACGGAGAAATGCCACTGACAGAATTCAAACGTTAATTTGACGTGCAAGTATTGTGCGCAATCGATCTTTGGTCACATCTCCAGAGTTTCGTGTGACAGAAATACAATTGAAGTGATGGAATTTAAGCGCATGTTTTTATTGGTTTGCCATTTTTCTATATACTTTACCAACAGTGAATTATATGTGTCTCCTACTCCCCTCTCCTCCTTCTCCTTAGTATTATGACAGACGCACAACAGTGCTGTATACTTTAAACACATGTTTACTTTTGTTTACTATTATTCTATACGTCACTTGAAACATCATGAAAGTTTGAAGAGAACAATTATGGAGGGAAGAGAGGAAGAGGAAGACCAAAGAGAAAATGGGTGCAGTATGTGGCAGATGATCTCCAGATGAGTGTATCAGACGCGGGGCATCTTGCTTATAACCGAGAAGTTTTCCGGAAGGTTGCTATGGGAGCGAAGTTCTGCAGAGGAGATGCTACTGAATGAATTAATTATTCTATGCACTTTACCCTATTCCCCCCCCCCCTCCCCCAGAAAAAAAAAACAGTTGGCCCCATTAATTTCGGACTCCTCCTCTTGCACCTGTTATTTAAGAGAATATAAGATGCGAAAAACAAATGTGTGAGGTGAAGAAATGATTATCCGCACCGATATTTGATATTAATAATGTAATCTACGACTGAACGGAACTAATCAGAAACATTTGGGTACTTTAATATCGGCCGATGGAAGATGTATTAAGGACGTTAAATGTAGAATAGCCCAAGCAAAAACAAAACAAAAAAAAAACATCATTTCTCAAGATGAAGAATATTCTCTGCAATTTATGTCTGTCAATCGATGTGAAAAAAAGAGTTCTTAAGATCTACCTATAGCTTATCCTGATGTTCGAAAATACATCATGGGCATTCAGCGGACAAGTGTGGAATTATGTGGAAGCTACGGAGATGTGGTTTTATAGAAGAATGATGAAAACACCGTGAGCTGTTGGAAAGAGATATGAAGATATCTCAAAAGAAGTTAACTCACAAAGAGAACATCGCATCAGAAGCAGACAGTTCACCTTCCATGGGCATGTCATGAGAAGAGAAAGCTGGAGTACGCGTCATAAGGAGAAAGCTGGAGGGAGGGGGGGGGGGGTTAGAAGAGGCAGCGGGAGACCAAAAGAGAAGATCCTAGCCCAGTGGTTCTCAACCGCTGGGGAATTCCCTCCAAGGGGGGAATTTTAGGGTTTCCGGGGGTGGGGCGTGGGGATGGGGGGAATTAGGATTATTTCAAGATCGTGTTAATACAAGAACCGATTACTTGATATTGTTTTTCACTCCATACTTTACGGTTGTGTACTTCTCGCCCTTCTGAAATTCGTCTTATAACGTTAGTAGACCCGCAAATCGCGTTTTATGTAGACGTATAGACTTGTTCTAGTATGTGTTCTTACATTTAGCTTCTAATTTACGTATACAGTGTAAGGGAGGATTTATAGGGAGGAAATAAGAAAGTGGGGGGGGGGGGAGTGGCATTCTGAACATATGATGAAGGGGTACATGGGTCAAACATGTTGAGAACCACTGTCCTAGCCAGTTTGTCATCGAAGCATAGAGGCACGTCGGTATCAGAAAGAACTGACAGTACAACAGACGGAAGTCTGCGGAAAGACATGATCACCAATGTCACATGGCGCAGACTATAAGAAGGTGAGGTGAAAGGGGAGGTGAAAGTAGCCTACAACCCATACATATGTATGTGAAAATGTATATTCATGACTTTATATGTAGTGGTGAGAATGATTGCAGGGATCTCTGCTTGGCTGGTTTCTTTACATATGTTGTCTATGTATGTAGAGAAACCAGCCAAGCAGAGACAGCAAGAATACTGCATGACAAGAACATAGAAGAAGAACCATCTGCAAATCTAACCATTAGAGAACTCCTGTTTGCGGACGACCAAGCACTAATAGCAAAATCAGAAGCTGAATTACAAGACCACATGATTAGTCTAAACGAAATAGGTAGGGAACATAACATGAAAATTAGCACAAGCAAAACTGAGGTAATGACTATAACTAAAGAAGAAAAAGCAACAACAATTCACCTAAACGAACATCCCTTGAAACAAGTAAAGAGTTTCAAGTACCTAGGAAGTATAATATCATCAAATGGCAGATCAGAAGACGAGAACGAAAATAGGTGCAATAAGGCAAATCAACTCATTGGACAAATGGCACCAATACTAAAGAACTAACATGTATCAGTAACTACTAAGAAAGCACTTTACAACACAATCTTCCTACCAACTCTATGTTACAAATACCAAACCTGGACAATGACAGAAAAAGAGAAAAGAAAAATCAAAACAACAGAAATGAGGTTCCTGAGAAGAATACTCAATGTATCAAGAAGAGATAAGATCAGATATGAAGAAATCAGGACTAAAGTGGGGGTTAAAGCAGCAGTAAATGTTATTAGAAAGCAGCAAGTCAAATAGTTTGGCCATAAATGCAGGTTACCAGTCAACAGCATACCACAACAAGCAATGATGTACAGACCAGATGGAAACAGAGGAAGAGGCCGACCACGTAAACGTTGGATGGGGGGAATAGCAGAGTCCATGGGAATTCATTGGCACCTTTCCGTCTTGACAGACGATAGTTTGGTACATTGTGCTTCAAAAAGGCTTAATAACTGTCATATGGAAATAACTACGATCCATGGCGGTGGCGAGTGTGGCTGGTAAGGCCAATTCTTGCTGCAAATGTTTGCCCACAGTAGGTGCATGTGAAAACATGGTCATTTCCACCATTTTGCACCATCTTACGTCTCTCACGCTCTGTGTGTGCTTTATCTGCAATCATTTTCTCCTTTGTCTTTATTCCATTTCTGATAGTTGCCCTCCATGCAACACGTTCAGCGGCGACGTGCTCCCATTGTGCATTATCAATGCCTGTATCAATCATGTCCCGCTTACACACATCTTTGTATCGTAGTAGAGGCCGACCCTGAGATCTCCTACCCGTCTGTAATTCACCAAAAAAGATGTCCTTTGGTATTCTACCATCATCCATCCTCCTAACGTGTCCTATCCATCTAAGTCTACGAAGACTGAGCATGGAATACACCGTCACACAACCTGATCTTTCCAATACTTCAGTATTTGTGATTTTGTCTTGCCGCTTAATACCAAGTATTCTTCGCAGACACCGCATATGAAAGCTGTTTAAACGTTTCTCTTGGCGTGAGTAAGTTGTCCAGGT
>OY992885.1:28770697-28818197 GCA_963921405.1 Cepaea hortensis
CTTCTGCCTGTCTGTCTGTTTGTCTGTCTATTTGCCTGTTTGCTTGTCTGTATAGGCAGACAGACACATAGACAAACAGATAGAATACTGATAGAACGGACGAACAAAGGAATTTGTTTTTCAAAAGGTTAAGAATGTGTGAAGAATATGACTTCATAAATCATTAATATTAATTATTGACATGGAAATTCTAATAGGCTATAGGCGACATACCATACAACATACAGGAGAATGCTTAGTATTTCAGGATTTGTATCTTTTTGCATGGGGGAGATAGTATCAGACAGCTTACAATTGTATGTATAGGTGTTGGTGGTGTCTTTGATTCCTTGTGGAAGTTTGTTCCACAGCTGACCTGCGGAGTACGACAAGCTTGTTTTGTATAAGTCTACCCTAAGCCTGTGGACAGGTCATATGTTTTGTCTGTCGCTATGTCGTGCCTTATATTTAAGCAACAGCTAAAGGTAATTTTTTAGCATATCCTTTACAGGACTTAGCTGTCAACATCAGCATCTTTCAGCTGTATGTTGATCTCTTGGCAAGATTACGCTCAGTAGTTTGCCATTGCTTTCTGAATAATTTGGTGCTGTTAGATATTAGTTAGATATTAGTTAGTTGCATATACCATACAGGACGACGCAGTCAACCCCTGCATTTGTTGCCTGCTTATGATTTCCTGCCAAGGTTACCTTCAGTAGTTTACTATAGATTTCTGAACGACTGGCACTCACAACATTATATGAAAAACAACGCAAGGTGGTCTGCTTCCAAATTGCCAGCAGATGTGTTTCGAAAGCGGTATGTGGAATTACGAATTACATTTCCTAATCCCATCCCCACAGAACGGGTGCAGTTAGATATAGAATTTTGTAAATTAGTTTACCTTATTGAAAACTATGGCAGTGTGTTAGAAGCTGGAAACGTTTTGTAGGTTAGAAATAATAGTTTCATGTGGTTAGCTAGCAAGTGTGTGCTCATTGTGTCTCAAATTTAGTAAATAACTAAAGTAGTTGTTGATATTAACTTTCTTTACCTTGTTCTTGTTTTTGTTCTTCTTCTTGTTATTCTTGTACTTCTTCCTTCCTTCCTTCCTTCCTTCCTTCCTTCCTTACTTCCTTCCTTCCTTCCTTCCTTCCTTCCTTCCTTCCTTCCTTCCTTCCTCCCTCCCTCCCTCCCGCCCCCTCCCTTCCTTCCTTCCTTCCTTCCTTCCTTCCTTCCTTCCTTCCTTCCTTCCTTCCTTCCTTCCTTCCTCGTCCGTCTCCTCCATCTTATTATTCTTGTACCTATTGCTGACAACATATTTACGTACAAGTGGTTGATCACCATATTTTATGAAATCTACTTTGGCGCTTCTCTGACATCATCTTTGGCTATTGTAACATGTCGTGGCCATTCATCCAAGGTTTCAGTGAATAGAGGATTTGCCAAATCTATACAATATAGAACGGTATCCATACTGATGGTATGACATCTGGGTTATTTCGAGAACGAACATTCTGGAACAAGTTGCACTAAGTTAGCACGGTTTGAAAAGAGCGCATGCAGTCATTTGATTGGCTTATTCGCAAAGTCTGCCGAGAAATTCAACTGGTCCCGGCCAATACATAGCATTAGCCATGTACGAGTAGATTTCATCTGGGTTGGTCGCTTTCTAGATGTGGTGAAATTCATCACCAAATTTCGTATTCTCTGTGTCACAGGTATGACTATAAAATAATTTTAAATGTTGTGTTCGTGCCTAGTGACGAGAAGGAGATGAGTATCAGTGTATTTGTATGAAAAATGTGAAAGTGTGAGATCAGAGCTTCATTGAAAAGTTACTCTGAATGTTGGCTTTCTGACAAACTGACATGCCTAACACACTGAATATGTTACCATGTCTATCATTTCATCTGCTGTAAGAATTCTTCGGATGCTTGGTGAATGTTATCTCACTCTAAATGCATATATGCAATCTTTATACGCTATAGAACTTCCCTATGGAGCACATCATTGCACATTCTTAATCAAACTGTAGGAAGCTCTTGAGAGTATTGTGTCTTACAACTCTTGTGCTCAGAATGTGTGATTCAACATGTAATATTCTCCATGAAAATCCTGAGAATATTTAAAGGAGTGATATGTTGGGTTTATGAGTTATAATCTCATATGAGAGGGGAGATAGACGAATCATATATTCATATGTTTGCAAGATGTGCATTTCACGTCAGCATTACACAATATATGTTCGAACCTTCGTTTATGAATATATCTGAAGGCTCATGCGATATTTCATGGGAGTTTTCTTTGTTTTCACATGCATTTTGTTTTACATGTGAATGTTGCTTATTAAATATTGCCCTACCTGCTGTAGGAGAGATACTAATGTTTCCCAGTGGGGAAGAGCAAATGACTTGATGGTGATAAAGGATGGCACTTGTGAACCGAGTCTAGCCTGAGAGAAGGGAGGACCGGCTTTGCATTATGAGTGTGGATGATGAGATCTTACCAGGATGTCTGTCTCATGATGTCTGTCTCATGATGTATGTCTCATGATGTCTCTCTCATGATGTCTAGGTCTCATGTTGTCTGGGTCTTATGATGGTTTTTGTCATATCTAGACAAGTTGTAGTATCATGATGGTTGGTTGTCAGCAGGAAGTCTCAGTGTCAATCAAGAATAGGGCTGAGCAATAAGAAGATATCACCCGCAGTCCATACGAGTTGAGCTAAACCCCATCACCAGAACGAAGGGATTGGTCATAACATTATATACCTTTGCTAATGGCAACTGAGAGAGTCTTTTTCTCTCAACATGAACACAGGGACGGTCGAGATTGTTAGAAATGCTCTGAGAATCTACCTGCAAGAAACCGCGAAGAATGATATCCTTTCTACAGAAAGGACCGCCTGGCCTCAGTTTGCCTCATGCAGACCCATGGAAGGTTAAAGACTTTGTATCTACGGAAACTCCCATAATATTCCCATCAACCGGATTATCGGCAATTCTTAGTAACTTTCTAACCCAGCTGGTTAATTGCTGTGGCTTATTCTAGAAGAAGAAGATTTTGGGATATTTGTTTATTCAATTGGATTACTAGCTGAAGTCCATGAATGAGTGTTTTTAGCTGTTATTCCCATCCTGAAAATTAGTCGGGAGGAACTTGCGTTGTGGAATGCTGTAAAAAGTTTTTGACCTATGTCAATAAACCACTTCAGGACGTCGTTGTTAAAACGTACCGAGAATTTGCCTTCCTGCTATCATGAAGAATGGCTGTTCAACTTATTGAATGACCCCAGGCGTCAGCTTCAACAGGCAGTCTCGTCACCGCTAAGGATTCATTATAGTTTTTATTCCTTCATAAACCGTTATAACCGGAGAGAGTTAGCTTGAGGTGGGTGTATCATGAGGAAAGCTGCTACATGGAAACTTTACCTAACACTGCTTATTAGCGACTTTGGGATAATATAGAAACAGGGCAGTGTGTACGAACTTGTGTTTTGCCCAGAAGAAGAGAACTCTTTCTCCAGTGCCAACTGAGAGAGAATTGTATCATGACCTACTAAATTAGTACAATGGACACTGAGTTGTTAGAATAAAGGTGTTGATTGAACTTAATTTCTCCAGGTTCTTGGGATTACTTTCCCACAAGTTATATAGGAGTACATGGTTCATTTAGGATTGCTTTTGAAAGAGGAGCTTTAATGATGTTGTCAATTCTGTTGCTGATTGGAGAGTTATCAATGTAATGAGTTGGGAGGTTGTTGGTTGGTGTGGGGTTAAGTAACTGAGTATTTTTCACTGACTGTGTTATCTATGCATGTGCAATGTTTGAAGTGTATATGATGTCACCAAGTGGAACCTAGATCTTCATTATACCCCTCCAGTTTTCTCAATATAAGGGTGGTGTTAAAAATGGTTGTTGAGTACAGTTCATTGTGAATGTCTTGTTCAACTGTTGTTGAGTACATTTAATTGTAAATGTCTTGTTCAACTATTGTTGAGTACAGATCATTGTGAATAGTTTGTTGAACTGTTGTTGAGTACCTTTCATTGTGGGTGTTTTGGTCAATTATTGTTGACACCAATTGACATATGTCACTGTTGATATATGTAATGTGAGATCGTGATGAGGCTGGCTGACAACACACAGTCAACGTCTATTGATGAATACTAACTGCCAACCAGTATGTCGTAAACCATACATTAAAGCTGTTGTAATATGCGGTTGGGACGGACCTTCTGGTGTAGAATCAGTCACATTATTAATGGTCGTTGACACTGTTAGGTTTAGAATTTTGAAATAGAAACTCAAATAATTCAAGTTTAAAATATACGTAGAATATATATGTATCTTCATAGTTTGGAATTAAATAAAATATTACGATCCTAGAAATACTTTAGATGTTGCGATACATATAGTGGGTTTTACTATACCAGAAACACAATGAATTATTCAATATGTTTCAAAATTATATAATTGATCGTCCAATGTATGCCGTATATTCCTTCTCTCCTCCTCCCCAATGAGGCATATACTCTCGACTAAACCACGCTAAGCAGTCATGTTTTTAACTATCTCCCGTAGCTCTTTCCATGTCCACCAAATATTATTCATCTCTGTCTGTAATTCTCCTCTCCGTGTGTTTTTATATCTCCCGATATTTCGTTTGCCTTGTGGGTCCCAGACAAGAGAGTGTCTAGTTATGTTATCCTCAGGTTGTCTCAGCATGTGCCCTATCCAGTACCAGTGTCTTTTCATCTTTTGATTCAATGGGATTTATTTAGTTCACTCCGTGAGCTCTACCTTGTTGATTCTGTCATACGATTTTATTCCCACTATTCTGCGCATGGAGCAATTAATGAATGTTTGTAGTTCATTTGTACAGGGTATATTTTTAATGACTGTGCAGAGTTTGAAAATATTGCCGGTCCAAGTTTTGTATTTATGTCACATAATAGACCAATGTGATTTAACCAGTGATGAGAATAAAAGGCGTTCTGAATTAGCGGCATGTTCGAGGCCAAAGGTAGTTTCAACAAATCCAGAAAATGTAACTGCACGTGTTTACATCTGGTCGACGGATTGGGAACACTCGGTGGTGAGTGAGACGGGTCCCTGCATCGCTTTGACAGTTTGTCAACATTTGAATACAGATGGAACCCGTCGGATCCTGGTTGCAATCGGATGTCAGCCATCACAGGTCGGGCAAAGTTAACAGCTGCAGATGTGTAGGGGAAGTGAGTGAGATGAGTCCATACATCGCTTTGACAGTTCATAAACAGGTTGGATGGAAAGCGGAAGTACTCAGCTCGGGAGAAAACAGTCAGTCTGTCATTTATAGTTTCCGGACATCACCCAGATTGGCAGATTGCTATTGACAACTGTTGTTGGGAGCATACAGTAACTCGCTAGCTTGTTGGGGATGTCAAAACAAGTGATGACAACTCTGACAGTGACTAAGCCAGGGAGGATAGATTCTTGACAATGGATGATATGTCCAAATAACACCTGTGTGGACATAATGAATACCGTCACGTGACCAATTTTAGGTTTTGCCATAAACCATGATTGGGAGAAACAGTGTTGACCAAAACCGTGGATTATGATGGACGTGTTTGTGGGAGAGCTCTACAGTGTTAGATTAATTTAATATTAACTAGCATGTGTCGTTATGGCAAAGTGTAGCAGCCATCCCGGGATGAGGCGGTTTTGCATAAGGTAGTCTATATAGTCTATTTAGGCTTAATTAATATAGGCTGTAGCCTTGTTAAAACTAGAGTGTGATGATTAGCACTGTTAGTGGAAGACTAGATAGATTAGTGAAGTGTCCAATGGGGGGATCTTTCAATGGTTTGCCCACTGAAGTTGTGCACTCTGTTTATGGGTCTTTCCTTGTCATCGCCTGATTCGGACGTAGGTGAGGAACTAATATGCTCTATGACAGAGTTTAGTTAGCTATAAAATAACTGAGCAAGGCAATAAACTTACACTCAGCCGGTAGGATCAGTGACTAGTACTATCACCAGATGTATTGTTTTTCTCACAGGTTCAATACCAGTTACAAGGAAGTTCAACACTGGGTCTGATGAAGTGCAACGTCAATTAGACATAACACCAGTTGGACACAAAAATGTTTCTTTAAAAAAAAAAAAGGAATAACGTCCGAGAAGAAAGTTGGTTCACCTAAGATGGGTGATTATTGTTGATGCATCACACAGCATAAGAACATTGGTACCTAAACAAGAACATTAAAATATAATAGTCACATGGTGTGATATATTATAGTGAAATAGTTCAAAAGACATGATATCTGAACCTACATAGACACTAGTTAGGTTCAACTATAGTAACAAGAACAGTGATACCTAAATACTCACTACAAAGGATTTGTGCATTCTTTAAGAACGATAGGAAATTATGTGCATTGGGCAACCGGTCCATGATCAGCTGTAATTTACAAACAGTATCTATTTCGGATGATCAGGAAGATGGATTACCAGGTAGCTACAGATGACAGTCGGTGTCCGGCAGGAGAGATACAGTACCGGGTGAGGTGGACTTGTTCTGACTTAACGTGCTGTGGTGTGTCCTTGCAAGGATGAACTGACTATGCTATTATCTGAGAGTCCGATCCTACACACATTATAGAACACATCACACATTTTCTTCGCATACACGTCTCATATACGTTACACTTTTCTTTTAATAAATTAATCTTTATTAATTTTTAGAAGCAAGAGTTGTTGAATATGTTGCGTTGGGGAAGTATGAGAGGGGGCATAGTACAACAGTGAGGGAGTGATAGGAAAAGGTGTCCACGGGCTGATGGAGTGTGTTGGACGGAAGCTGGTGGATTCTCCAGGATATTGATAGGAAAAAAATATTATAATGTGGGTGTTGATTCTCCTCACTCCAGGGACGACACTTTAAAGGAAGTCACGACAATTTACCTTTTTTGTTGAATGAACTTTACAGAGGGTGAATACAAAACTTGGACCGGCAATATTTTCAAACATTGCACAATCATTAAAAATACACCCTGTAATTCTTTTAGTTGTTCTCAATGTATTCCTATATGTAATCACACGACTTAAAAACAATAAGGCAACTGGGACTGATGGAATTGCTGCTGAATTTATAAAGGCAGGTGGCCATGCATTACATCTAAAGCTATACGAACTAATAATAAAAATCTGGAGGACAGAAGAATTACCCCATGACTGGAAAGAGTCATTATTGATACCTATCTTTAAGAAAGGAGACAAGTTCCAATGTGGAAATTATAGAGGAATATCACTACTGTCCACAAGCTATAAGATACTATCCGCAGTATTACTAAATAGATTAAAACCATATTCAGAAGACATATTAGGTGACTACCAGGCGGGTTTTAGACAAAACAGATCAACAATAGATCAGATATTTATCTTACGACAAATAGCCGAGAAACATTGGGAATATAAAAGAGATCTCCATAACATTTTTGTGGATTTTAAAAAGGCTTATGATAGTGTCCATAGGAATAGTCTATGGAATGCTATGCAGGAATTTGGAATACCAAGGAAGTTAATCAACATGACCAGACTATGCATGGAAGATACTTATAATATAGTAACATATAAAGGCAGGAAATCAGACCCCTTCCAAATAACATCTGGCTTGAAACAGGGTGATGCACTATCGCCGCTACTCTTCAATCTGGCTCTAGAGAAAGTTGTAAGGAAGGTAAAGGAGGAATGTGATATTGGAGGAACATCCAAGCTGCTTGGTTATGCAGATGATATAGATATTATAGGGCAAAGTGAACAAAAGACATTGGAAATATTGACTCACTTAAAGGAAAAAGCCCAACAGATGGGGCTGGTTATCAACCAAGATAAGACAGAATATATGGTAATTTCAAGAGACGGAATGGCTAGAAACTCTGGCCACATACAAATAGATAATATGACCATTAAAAGAACGGAAACATACAAATACCTGGGTACGATCTTCAACTGCTCCAACATCATAAGGGAAGAAATACAAACTAGAATCAACTCTGGAAATAAGATATACTATGCACTACAACATCTACTAAAATCAAAGGCGCTATCTCGTAACACCAAAATCACAATATACAAAACACTGATCAGACCAGTTGTGCTGTATGGCTCTGAAACCTGGAGTACAACGAAAGGAGACGAAGCCTTGTTACAAACCTTTGAGAACAAAATTTTAAGACGCATCTTTGGACCCATTAGGGATACACAAAGTGGAGAGTGGAAAAGAAGAAGTAACAAAGACATTTATGATCTGTTTAAGTCCCCGCTAATCACTGGTATCATGAAGGCTAATAGACTACAATGGCTGGGGCATATAGAAAGAATGGAAGATAATAGGGAAACAAAACTCGCTTACACTCAGGAAATAAATGACCGTAGACCCCGAGGTAGACCAAGAAGGCGGTGGAGAGATAATACATGTACAGACCTACAAGCACTTGGAATCAACGACTGGCAAGAGAAGGTCAACCAGAGAGACGAATGGAGACGGATTGTATTTGCAGCAAAGAACCTCAATGGCTCGGAACGCTGAAGAAGAAGAAGAAGTTCTCAATGTTTCTGACCCATACAGTAATTGTGATTTAACACTGAAGTTAAAAATTCTAAGTTTGGTGCTAAATTTAACTTCTTTTCACTTTCAGACATTTCATTACGCTATGAAAGCTTTTCTTGTCTTTTTGTATTGATATTTTAGTATCTCTATTTGTTCTCTTATCTTTGTCCTCATTGCTCTCCAAATAGAAGCATGATCCCACCTCTTGAAGTGGGGTTTTACCGAGTCAGATTGGGTTGTTATTTTTTTCAGTTTTGACTCATTATCTTTGCCTTACGACTATGCATTTTAGACCTAATTGTTGTGACATCGTTTTAAGAGTGATTAGCAAAGAGCTATCTTTGCAGAGACTGTAGAGGTGCCCAACCCGTAGTCTACAAACGTTATGCTGTTTTTCAAGTATTTCAATAACGTCCTTAGGGATAGTCAATAATCATCTCATATTTTGAAGGAAAACTGACATATGCATTTGAAATAAAAACAGGAGTACGATAGCGATGTCTTGTGTCTCCATTGTTATGTTTACTGACTATAGACTGGATCATTAAGACAACAACTACCACAAGAAACTGAATTCAATGGACTCTAACAAAGTAACTTGATGATTTGAACTTCGCTAACGACATTGTACTCCTGTCACACATGTAATCAGGTGAAGGATAAACTAATCCTTCAAAATATGAGATGATTATTGACTATCCATAAGGACGTCATTGAAATACTTGAAAAATAGCATAACGTTTGTAGACTACGGGTTGGGCACCTCTACAGTCTCTGCATCAGACATTATCCTGAGATACACAAGAGCTAAATACAGCATAGAGATTCAATGTTACATCTGGCCTCTCAACGATGACAAATCCAATTTAAACAGATTAAATGTAATTTCCGGAACAGAATGATGCCTGGTACAACTACGGGCCTTAGTGCACGTGGATCGTTGACCTTCGACCTACATTCTATCTGGTACCAAACTGGGCACAGTGCAATGAACCGAACTGTTTTTATGAGCACACATTTCTCGTGATCACGCTGGAGAACAATTAAAGATGATAACAGATAACAACTCCGGAGTACAGGGAACACTGTGCACATTTCGCACGCCAAATACACACGGCAGCCGGTAATTTCGGAGGACGTAGGCCGAATCGGTGGCTGCGCAGGCTCAATTTTATAATTAGAAAACGTAATCAGAAAAATAGGCCTATGTGATGTTGGTATTCTCACACTGGGATACTAGCCAAACATACATAATTCGTGTAACCTACTGAAGCTCTCATAGTGTGATCTACAGAAGGGGGCTGGAGCACATAAGGACGCAGCCGTGTGCAATTAAGATAGTTATTTAGCAACAGCAATAGCACAATGAAAATAGTCATTTAGCTGATTGCAGTATCACAATCAAGATAGCTGTTTGCTAATTGCAATACTGCAATAAGATAGTCATTTACCAATGGCAACACCACGCAGTAGATAGTCATTTACCAATGGCAACACCACGCAGTAGATAGTCATTTACCAATGGCAACACCACGCAGTAGATAGTCATTTACCAAAAACAATACGATAAAAAGTGGTCATTTACCAATCGCAATACTACACCGTAGATAGCGAATTACCAATAAGCAATATCAAAATCAGGTTAGAATTTACTAAAAACATCATGACACCGACGACCAACAGAAACTCCAACAGTCCTTTGCTATTAGAAATATCTCAATGAATATATGAATTTACCAATAGCAATGCCATAATAAAGATAGTAATTATCAATAGGAATACAACAATTAAGATAATAATATACTGATAACAAGTCTGCGTAAAATAAAACCTAAATGTGTTACTAACAGCAGTCACAAGCCATCCCTTTGCTGGAAGATTTCATACATTTATATCTTGTTCTTTTAATAACGTTTGTAGTTCTGCTGTGTTTTGTCTCACCCTTTGTGTCTTTAATTGTTCTACTGCCCGGTTTAATATCTGGGCTCATCCCTGGACAACCAAAAGAGACCTAATTTGTGGTTCTAGTCGTGTTGGGCTGATCCCTTGGGAGCAGCAGGTCCAGCGTCGCTCCTGTCTGGCATGGGATCCATTATATTGCTGACATGTGCACTTTCTACATGTCAACGTGGCCGATAGATTTATTGCGTCCACACTTAAACTTACTATGCGCTGGGGTATTGAGTTAACTCCACACGCCGGTCATTGTACTGAAACGTTAATTTCCCGTTCAGAAAGCAATGGCAAATTACTGAATGTAAAATATTACAGAAAATCAACTTGGGGTTGATTCCCCCCCCCCCCCCCCCCCAAAAAAAAAAAAATCAGGTCGAGATGATCGACTTCATTGTCCCAGATTTTATCTCATCTGGCTCGGTCGATTTCGGCAGGATGACGTGCCAAAAGCATCGCACAAAGCACGACCTCCGTAGCTTCGGCGACGACCTTCAGGAGTCTCCGAGAAGACTCCTCGTGTTCCGAAAAAACATAGCCAGGAATCGAACCCACAACCTTCGGAACGCGATGCAGACGGCTTGACGACTTCGCCACAGAGACTCCCTTTGATCGCCATATCCTGCCAAGGCCATGCAACATAGTTTAGTCCGTACCACTAAAGTCAAGATCTTTTAACTTCCATGGTTAAGTTTATTTTCTGGATTCTGCCTCCCATATGTAGATTGCCTACCTGGGATTTTGGGTTCTGTCTCACCTTTATGTCAGGTGTTATTACCCTAACCTTTGTTCTTTCATAACTTAGACAAGTCAGTTGTGGTTTGGCATTCAGTGTGTCCTTCACCTAAATGGATTTTCTTCCAGGATATCCGAGTTCCATGAACCAATTTCTTTCTCGTTCAACGAAGTCAGTCAAACCAAGACAGTTGCCCTGGTCGTGGCACACGTGTAATCTCAAGTTTAAAAAAAAAGTATAATAAAATCACCTATGTGGTACCAAAGAAAAAAAAAAAAAATTTTTTTCCGTGAAAGATTAAACTACGAATATAGACAAATGCCGCAATTACCACCTGACCTTCCTCTCGAATAGTTTAATTGTATTGTCAGATCTCGTAATTTTCGCTAACTTTGCGAAAAAAAAAAAATACTTGACATTTGTCAACGCAGTGGATTTATGGAATGCTCTACTGATAGTTGTCATTGTCGTTAGCTGTAATCCGTGTTTTAGAAATAACACACATTGTTTGATAATGTCATGCGAAATTGTTTACTAATGTAAACAATTTCATGATTCAGTAAACACATCAAATAAACAATAAAAACCTCAGTGAATCCAATTCATGTCGTAGATTATTACTTTTCTCGTGAAGTCGCAATACCAATGTCCTTGACGCGTCACTAGCTGAAAACAGTCTCCATTCTTGACAAGGGAGGTAGGCCCAGTTCCTTGGCAGCGATCTCGGATATTGACAGATCAGTAATGACGGTACAAAATGTAAACTCTACTGAATGAAATAAAAGTAACACAGTTCTGATGCTGAAATCAAAAAGAGAATATGAATTGTCAAACATGCTTTCAACGGCATGAAATCAGTATTAACAACGCATTTAAAATTAGAATTGTCAAATGATACTATATGCAACGCTACTGAATGGCGCGGAAACCTGGACATTGAACAAGTAACTAGAAAGTCACATAGAGGCTCTGGAGATGTGGATATACAGACGAATAGGTCGTATTTCAAGGAAACAAAAACAAGCAAATGCAGAGGTTCTAGAAAAACTGGGAATGAAGAGAGAGTTGATAAACGAAATAAAGAGGAGGCAAGTTACATATTTCGGCCACGTTAAATGACATAATACTCGTATCAAAACCATACTGGAGAGCAAGGTGAGGGCAAGCGAGCAAGAGGTAGACAACGATACAAGTGGGAAGATTACATCAAGAGATGGATGAACATCAGCCTGACAGAATTTACAGTCAGGGCGAGAGACAGACAGTGTTGGAGATCCATTGCAACCAACCTTCATTGTGGAGACGGCACTTGATTGATTGATTGATGATTCTGAAACATACTGGAAATTTATTATTTGGTTGTTTCGGGATTTGAAATTTAAATATTGAGCACAACCCACTACTAGCAACGCTGATCGTATTCCGCTATGAACCTAAGGCCTATCCACGTCAATATGGAAGCATGAGGCCTGTGGTTCCTTGCCAGTGAGAAGTCCTGATCGTTCGGGTCCACATCGATTGACGGACGTCAGTCGCGGCGATTGGGCAATCTTGAGCATAGCCTACGATGGGTAACGTTGTGATATTCTGTTATGATAATTTGACGTGTCCAGCGTGTGCCGCGTGGTTACATACCCGCTCCACACGCCAGTGATTCGGGGTTTGTTTCCGGATCCGGTCAGGGATATACACTACTGACGAGCTCAAACGAGAGCGATACTGGAAATTGTAATTTTTTTTACAGCCGATATAGTACCTTGCGGTGTATGGCAGAGGGGTTTTTGAGCCTAGGAATTAAGGCCGCCTGGCTAGTGCAGTCGCCGCGAACTGTGCAGATTAGGATTTTCATTTTGTCCCCGACAGAAAAAAAAATCCCACACCTTACCGAGGGATTGAATCCGTGTCTCCCGAAGGAGAGTCCAGTGTTCTAGCCACTCGGTCAGCCGCTCCTCATAAAACAAGAACACTAAATATAGGCCTTCTTACTGCAGTAATCTTAAGTCTAATGTTTCTACACTATACTTAATTCCCGGCATCTACTTACCTATTATAGATGCTTTTTTATTTGTTTAATCCAGCGGCCTTTAGTATTTTTGCTTTATATTTCCGAAGTCGAAATTTTATCATTGAAAAAAAAAAGAAGAAAAAAACAAACATATTGAATAGTGTTATCGTTAGAGTAGAATTCTATGCTAGAGACAGTAAACTGAATAGAAACTTTTGTGCATGGCATTAATTAATATTTTTTCTATCTCCATAATGTCATGTTAGATGTAATTATTTATATTTTCAATTTACAGCCATGTCAATACAGTCAAAGAATATCAATCCATATTTCTAAAACACGAAACAAAACAACATTGAACAAAACGATAACGTGAGATTAAATGAATTTTCAGCTGTAATCAGCGTATACAACAAGGAGAGATACATCATTCAAACGGAATTTAAAAAAAAGAAATATAGAAAAGCTGTCAAGATCTTGAAGCATTTATTTAATAATTAATTAATTTGATTGCTTCAGACAGTTTTCCAATATTCCCTAATTCATATAATCACATCAGAGCTGATCAAGGTCCTGGTCAGCATAACAGTGGTTGTCGTGGAAACATACCTCGTCACTGCAGGTTGAGAAAACTGACATCAATGGGACACAGCGATCAGGGTCCTAGTATGGGGAGTTCAAGTGGACTGTCTCAGCCTTCCGGGTGATAGATACGACACAACCAACTCTCTTGTTTGATGAAGGGGGAACAAGAATAATTTTATATATATAGCGAGATCGATCATGTAATATCTGTGTTAGGCTTACTTTAATTCCTCATAGGAAGTGTTGTGGTTGAGAAGTAGTGTCTAACTGGCAGGGTGTCCATATACTTGTTTCTACGGGAGAGCAATATTGTCATGTGGTAGAGGCAGGTTCGAATCCCGATGTGTCCACTAAAGCTTTCACATGGTCTGTTGTCACGTCTGTCATATAATCTCTTCTTCTTTCCTTTACTTCAATGAGAGTTGATCTAAAGTTATTACAGTTTCTCATGCTATGTGACATGTCTCACCGGTTCCCCAACAGGCTCCGAGGTTGTCAAGTTCGATTACCAACATATTGTTAGGTTGTTTATAACTACTATGGGTTTCTATGTTCGATTACTGCCATATGGCTAAGATTTATATGACTACCATAAGTTTCTATGTTCGGTTACCAACATATGGCTAGGTTGTTTATAACTACTATAGGTTTGTATGTTCGATTACCAAAATATGTCTGTTGTTTATAACTACTATAGGTTTTAATGTTTGATTACCAACATATGGCTAGGTTGTTTATAACTACTATAGGTTTGTATGTTCGGTTACCAACATATGGCTAGGTTGTTTATAACTACTATAGGTTTCAATGTTCGATTATCAAAATATGGCTGGGTTGTTTATAACTACTATAGTATGCGATGTTCGATTACCAAACTATGTCTACATTGTTTATAAATACTATATTTTTCTATAGTAGATTACCAAAATATGTCTACGTTGTTTATAAATACTATAATTTTCTATAGTAGATTACCATAATATGGCTAGGTTGTTTATAACTACCATATGTTTCTAATGAAACCAAGCCTCCCACCATAGCTCTAGTGTGGTGAGGTAGTATACTAATTCTTCTCTGATGAGGGTGAGAGATAAAAGATTCCACTAGGAAATTGATCACGTTAAAAATCTCTCGTTGAAAATTGAAAAAAATAATACGATGAATACACATCTTCTCAGGCTATTATTTGAATATTAGAAAAGCGACTTTCATTTATGACTTCAATTATTGTTCCTTTAAGCCGGCGTGGTATTTAACTCTTAGAAGACATGGTGGTTATCTGCAGGATGTTTCTTTCTCTGGTGTCTTTTATTGGTTAGGATTAAGTGTTAATAATTTTGCTGGTTATCATTAGATATTCTGCCTCTAGTGCTACCATGTGTACATTATCACATCTTGCATCCATCTATGCTTTGGTCTATCTATTTTCTACTTCCCGGTACATCACCAATCCCCATAGTTATATTGTCTAATTATTCCTGTCTTTTCACATGTCCAAACTAATTAATCTACCCCAGTTTCATTTGACTTATACCAGTTTTCTTCAGTTTTCAGTGTTTGTTGGGTCGGTATACAAAAATGTTCAAATTTTCGTCCAGAAAGACTAACTATTCTTCTATAAGACTCACGTGAAAAAAAAGACAGATGTATGTATTTTAAGGATCATGTGGAGGCTTTGGTGGTGAAGGTCAGGCATATCCTTGCACTGCTAACAATTGTGGACAGGCAAATGTTACCCGAGGGTCGCTGCAGACATGGATCAACCCCTACATAAAGCCATGGATGTGGTCAAGGGTCATAGACTGAGTAGAGGCAGGTCCTGCATGGCACAAGCAGAAACATCTATCAGCCAGGTGTGTGCAACAGATAACATCAGACGTGAAAAAGAGTGGGTGAAAGTACCGGAAAGTGCGGGCTCCGCACAATTTATCAATTGTCATTATTTTCGTTTTTTTGATTTACATTTAGATATGCATTTCGTATTTCACTTTCTTTTCACTGATCATATTAGTTTCTCCACTCCCACCTGTGTTATTGATAGTAATACGGTTAGTTACATTAGCTGCATATACTTTACAGGACGCAGCAGTCAACTCCAACATTTATTGGCTGGTTTTTGATTCCAGGGCATGTTTATGTTATGTAACTTGTCATTGCTTTCCGAAGGACCGGAACACTTACCATTGCATGGTAACCAAATTTGCAAAAGGTGTAGCGGTTCGGATGGCTAGTCCATCGTATTGTAAACAAAACAGGCATAAAAGTGCTAGGGCCATCACATATTGTAAACTTGAATGCACGGTGACTGTCAACATCTTGTATCACACACAGACACTCTCGCTTCTTCATCCACACCCAAAGAAACATCCGTTGTATAGATGGTACATCACGTCTTTTATTTCAGGCGAACCTGAGATAGTTACACATTATACCCAAGCGGTGGCTGCCTGAACAAATATACAAATGCCGCCTTCTCTACAATAATCATACACAGTCAATTGCTCACACTCCACACTCCACACTTGCTATCTTCAACTAGCGCTCTCGCAAACTAAGCATTTGCACTCCGAAATACACAAGTGTCCTCCTCTGAAAACTGTAGAGTCCCGTCTGACGTTTTCCAGCCGGTTGGCTGACCTTGTCGCCCTAGACCCCGTGCTGTCTGTAAAACCCCGTGCTGTCCGTAAAACCCCGTGCTGTCCTACCCGTCTCGAAGTACAGCAGTCTGTCCGCGCTAAGCTGGGTTGTACTAACGTTTAGTCTGTTCAGGGTGGTATCCCGTGAACTGGCGTCCCCTCCTATCCTCTGGTATGGTCCTGCCGGTGTCCTGGTTCTGACACGTCTGTGTCCCCACCTAAGCCCTGTCTCCTATTTATCTACTGTCCTGTAGATGTCCTGTCTTATGACCATTCTATGTCCTGACTTATGTTCTGTCTCTACTCTATCTACTACCCTGTAGATGTCCTTCTCTATGTCCTATATGTCATCACCTTTATTCTGCCCCTTTGTCCTCTCTATGTCCTGTCCGTACCTACTCAACACCCTGACAGTGACAAAGATGACCAGTCTTTCCTACACTTAGTAGACGACAAGCCTAGGCGTCGGAGCCTCTCCCGAACGTGTCTGTGACATTAATGGCGTAATCTCAGCTTAAAAGAACAGTGGTAAAATATTTGTTGTGTATATCAATTATAACATCTTAAGTCAAATGCCTCGATTCTTGCGTGATCCGTGGAAGGAGTCGAACTTCCCTTGTGTAATCTATGGGAGGAGACGAACTATCCTTGCGTAATCTATGGGAGGAGACGAAATATCCTTGTGTGATCTATGGGAGGAAACGAACTCTCCCAGCATGATCTACGTCAAGAGAAGAACTCTCCTTTCGTACTTCATGCAAGGAGCTTTTTGAAATACCCGTGTGCAATAAAAGCGATCATTTACAAACCAAACAAAACTGAGCCTTCATTGTCCTTATAAGTGATTGCGAAATAGTCCAGAATATAAATCCACATGTTGCCACAGGGAAAACACCCGTTCTGAGAAGTTTAATGTTTATCTATTTGCTGGTATGCAATAAACAATGCACCGAATCACACACACGAGTTGCGCGTGAGAGGGTAAAACCTCAACAAAGCAGCCAGAAATATGATATAGGAAACAATCATTTTACCAGTAGATTAAACAGGTGGTGTAGGGGCCACAGGGTCTACATAATCCATCCATCATGTGCAAGGCCGATAAGCGTTGGCGGTCATGTTTTGCCTATCACTCGATCACCAGAGTCGTGGGTCAGCTCCGTGTTCCTGTCTTGACCATGTCACGTGGTCAAGCCGTCTATGTATTTATTTCTCGGTCTTCCCCTTGGTCTCTTCCTTTCGATCTTGCCAGTTGTCACCAAATTCTCCAAGTCATTTCTTCTCATAACATGCCCACAAAATGTTGACTGTCTACGTCTAATGACTCTAATAAGTTTACGATCTTCATTTGCTTCTTGAAGGACTAGTGCGTTGACCTTTCTGTCTGTCCATGGTATTCTTTGCATTTTCCTCAGAAACCACATTTCCACAGCTCATCTCATCTCATCATGTTCCTCTTGTACCTTGCGGTGTCGAGGATTTCCACAGCCATCAGATGTTTTTCAGCTCGACTGCTCATTGTCCACGCTTCACATCCATACAAAAGTACAGGTTCTATGTAGCACTTCAACACTCTTTTTCTTATTTCAATTGATATCTTTTTTTGTTTAGTATGTTTTTGATCTTGCAAAAGGCGACCTTCGCAATGACAATTCTTGTTCTAATCTCTTCAAGGTCAAACAATCAATCATATGCCACGCCGGAAAGCGTGGGCGGTCATGACTCGCCATTTCACTCGATCACCAGTGTCGTGGATCAGCTCAGTGTTCCTGTCTCGTCCATGCCATGTGGCCAAGCCATCCAGGTATTTTCCTCTCGGTCTTCCTCTTGGTCTGTTCCATTCGATCATGCCAGTTGTCACCAAGTTCTCCAATCCATTTCTTCTCATAACATGTACAAAAAATTTGACTGTCTAGGTCTAATTTCTCTAATCAGTTTACGATGTTCATTTGTCTCCTGTAGTACTTGGTCAATGGTTTTTCTGTCTGTCCATGGTATTCTTTGCATTTTCCTCAGAAACCACATTTCTGCAGCCATCAGATGCTTTTCAGCTTGACTGCTCATTGTCCAAGTTTCACATCCATACAAAAGAACAGGCTCTATGTATCCCCTCAACACTCTTTTTCTCGTTTCAATTGACATCTTTTTATTGGTCAGAATATTTTTCATCTTGCTAAAGGCTACTTTCGCCATGGCGATTCTTGTTCTGATCTCTTCAAGGTATCTCCCATCAAATGTTATGACTGTTCCGAGATAACTGTACCAATTAACTTGTTTAAGAATATGCTCATTTACTCGTATATCACATTGTGGTAGTTCCTTCTTCCCAGTGACGACCATCAACTGTGTCTTCTTACTATTCAATTCCAACCCCAGTTGCTCACTGTGTGCAACAACCGCATCTACTAAATGTCACAGGTGCTGTTCATTGTCTGCAATCAAGACTGTATCATCTGCATATCTAATGTTATTGATGTATCTTCCCCCAATGTTGATGCCTCCCATATCTTCTATATTTCTGAAAATATTTTCACTGTACAGGGGAAAAAAAGATCTGGAGACATTACACATCCCTGTCTCACACCTCTTTTAATATGCTGATATTGACCTACATCATTATCAATTCTGATGGCAGCTTGTTGTTACCAATATATGTCTTTTATAAATCTGAGGTCTTTTCCATCAATTTTTAGATCTTCAAGCATCCTTATCATGTCGACATGTCTCACTTTATCGAAAGCCTTTTTGTAGTCAATAAAGCAAAGATATAGATCTTTGTTTTCTTCTATAGAACGTTTAATCACTGTTCTCAGTTTATATACATCATGTACTGTATCCTTGCCTTCTACAAACCCACATTGTTCTTCTCCTATTTCGGGGTGCATTTTCTTCCTGACTCTTTGCATGATAATTCTCAGCAAATTCTTCGAGATGTGGCTCATTATACTAATTGTTAGATGTTGATCACATTCCAAAGCTCCTGATTTCTTCGGGATTGTAATAAATATAGAATTACATAATTCAGGAGGTATATCTCTGTGGGATGTGGATTTTAATTCCTGAGAATAATTCGTTAAAATGTCTAGGGGGTATTATTGATTCTCTGGTCACTGGTAAGAATGCAGGGTGATCAGGGATATTTACCACAAATCCCAGGAAGAAAGAGCTCAATCCTTGAAACAATGGCATCTGTGTGTAGGTTTCCCTTCCCACTTCATCACCCTTTAAATTAACTATAGATGCTAGAAGGAGATTGATTGCTCACAACATATAAACAACCACTTATTGGACACCACATTTACTTGATGTACACGACACTTTTGGACAAACAGTTCAGGTATTAACTCAAGATCTGCAATTACATATATAGATGTGTAATAAACACTATGCATTTTCAGACAGGCATGGGAATGATATGCAGTATTACAACATAGTACCCAGTGACCCCAAAAAAACAACAACAATGTTATCACAAACAACATAACAACCACAAATTGGTTCTGCTAACTTGACTCATTGTACCTAGATAAAATCACATTGGTCTAGGTGCGGAAACCCAACATATATATTTGTTTCTGACACCATGTACAATTATCATATTTAAAAATAATGAGTTGATGTCAAAATACTATTTACCTTAACCATCATTGGTTATACCTCAATAACACTCTTTATATATCATAGAAGAAAAAAAACACACACATGAAAACAGTTGATACTAATAATTAAATTAATTAATTATAGTGTTCATTTAGGCATTGCGGATGGGTATTCTTCTCCAGTGCAAAGCAGTTAATGTCCATATTTATCCATGACAGCAATAAATACTCACAGTCATGTTTAATGTCCACTGAAGTTTGTTGCGGAACAACTTATAATCCTTATTATGAAATAAATTCACCACATATCTCCTCCGTGGAGCTGAATTCAAGAATCTTCTTTGCGAACGGCTCGGTGTCAGTGTGAAATTGAGGCCTGGGTTGGTCATACCTTCAGGAGATGCATCTTTGGTCTTGGACTAAGGTTCTTCCCTATATCACCATATCTGATGAAAAGGATGCCTACCTTTCAGCGTCTCGGCTTATAATATCCGAATCTCAATTTTGTTTCCACAGATTTTTCACCCACCTAGTCATCAGTCTATAACCTATTCCACCGTTATTGGCATTTAGGCTGACATGGGACCAGCACAGAGTTCTGATTCATTATTTACTTTCAGTGTAGACATACAATTCTGCTTGTTATTCATTTGGTTCATCTGGAATTAATTCCAGGAATCTGCTGCAGGCATGGAACTGAAGAATATTGATTCCACCACATATCCAGGGTTGCAAGCCATCAGGTGATTCCTGTGGTTGCAGGCGTAGAGGCATTTCCTCCGCTAGCTGCTTTCATATGGTCTTTTTTTTTTATGTGTTCAGGTTTGGGAACCTTGAGGTAATCTGGTGTAGGTATGGTTTTCAGTTGGCACCTTGGTTGTATTGGTTCAATGTCTTCTTCCCATTTGTTTGAGTTGGTGTTCATAGCTAGAACTTGGTGTTGCATGGCTGGAACCTTATGTTTGACTTTTGCAGCTGTGAGATGTTCTTTCGAAGACTTATCCATTGTGGATATTAACTTGGTAATCCAACCAACAGTTGAAGATTACTCACTGTTGTTAGTTTTAATAACTTGTAGAAGGATTGTCCCATAGTTTCACTGATTTTGTTGAATGATGAGGCCATAGATGATACTTCTCAAACGTATAACTGACGAGTCACTGTTGTCAGTTACTTTGTTGATCTTCATCTTTGTAGATTATTAGATCTTGAAGTCCATCCTGGATCTTCCTACTAACCTAGGACTTAATCACTCACCCAATCAGTTGTCTTCTAATTTATCTGTTGCTCGCTATGGAGCTATTGAGCGCCGCAGTAAACATAGAGGTATTGCTAGATCCAGACTATGGTTTGGACATTCACTTTATGGCTGTTGACCCAGGATCCAGTGTTAGTGATATAGTCCCACCAAATTCAACCACCACCTGCTTCTCTTCTACAGAAAAGGGATGACAAAGAATACAACACTAGCATTAACCTACTGTGTTATGATAAAAGGTTTACAACACAATTACAAACACAAATACAAAACAACAAGGGGAGAAGGGGAAAGGAGTGGGTGTCCATGTTCCACTGTCCCTCATTGCTGAGTAGAGCCATTCTGACTCTTCATAGTGAGTAAGGTATTTTCTCACTTATATTTTGTTCTGTTGTTACTGGGACTATTGGATGGGTGAAGTCATTCTGTCCATCCAACATGTTGATATTGTCTCTCTCATTACTTGAAGAGAATAGCCTATACAGAATCCCTGTGGTTTCTAATGCCGCGTCTTCATTTCGGCACTATAATCATCACTAGGTCAAGACTATTCACCATTGGCTTTTTAAGTACTGACATACATATGTATTCTTACATCAACATCCTCCAATCCCAAGGTGCAACATTAAAATGTATATTCCCACAGTAAAAAGTAACAATCAGAACAAAGAAAATTCTCATACCAAAAAAAAAACATACATGTACATTTCTCTGATATTAAGTACATGATAATCATACATAATAATCATAATGATGATGCAGGGAGCCTAGGTTTTTGAATTATCTTCATGAACTAAAACATCCATTGTTTTCCCCCACTGCGTACAGCACATGAGGATAGTAATCGCTGTGATATGTTTTGCCAATGACTGCTATTATTCGGAGGGTATTTATAAGAATAACTTATGCCGCATGGTCCAGTCTTCTGAATATTGCAAGCAATTTATTCACATCAATCTTCGCTTCTGTTTCTACTACGGTGAGGCGATGCGGAGTGAATCCTATCCGAACATGCATTTACATCACGCGTTTACTTTAATTGTTCATGAATTTATATTCAAACATGGCATGTCCCTAACACTATTTTATGAAATGATTATATGTTCACCCTCATATGGAGTGGTTACTAATCTGTTAAAAGGATGGTACTAAAATTTAACACTATAGTTCCAAGTTACAGATTATGATGTGGCGAAGCATTTTATCCCCTGACTAAGAGTCAGGAATACGCGTAATCATTTGTATGTCCCCGCATGGATAAAACACCTTTCTATAGTACATAGATTATTTGCAGATTTCTAAGCATAAATAGTGAGATATTGTTCACAGTGCCTAGAAGTTTTAACATAGGAATATGAAATTGACAGACACTAGTTCTTTACTATGAAGCATGAATCAGGGGTCTGCTCCTACATTGAGAAAATCTCTAGAATGTGTTTCAGACATGAGAGTTGATACTTTACAGTACACATAATATTCATAGATTATAGCACTACTAGATATAAGTTCATAATGCTTATACAAGATATTAACATATAGATTTGAAATTGTAAGACATAGGAAAAATTACAGCGTGGCGCCCACATGTGTTTCCTTAGTAAACATCATCCAGCCTGGTTTAAGAGAATTGTAACTAATTCTTACTTAAACATACTGGTTTATGTAATACATAAATATATCTTAATAATGTAGATAACATACCAATAGCTTGAATAGAATCATGTTTTTAAGGCAAACTACCTTCTCCCCGAAGGGAAAGGTCGACTTTCTTGTGTGTTCTCTTGACTAGAAATGGCCGCTTCAGTCTTTGTTTTCCCCCTCGCCAGGATTGGCCAGATAAGGGAGAGAAAACAAGCCAAAATAAATTTAGCTGTGCCACGGTCAGTCTATCGCTGTTTTATTATCTCCTACATTAAGTAAGTTACTTAAACAGTAATTGTAAGGGTTTGTTTATTTTTAAGGGAGTCCATAAATAGGAAAGGGTAAGGACGTTTTATTATACCACACGCCTCCCCAATTTAAGACATTTATTTCTTTCAGAAATTAAATGGTCGAGTAGTACTCTACAATTTCCGTCTTTACATTGACTCCCCTAGTATCCATCCCTTATTACTTTCTTGCATTACTTCCCTATGTTATATAATCAGAGCCACGTCCATTTTCTTTTAGTCACGACAACTGGCATAACCTTAAAGGATTATTTCTCTTTTTAGTGAAAGATTGTAGCACCCTCTCCACTGTTGTCAGCTATTGTTTGAAATATGAGTGTTTATCTGATAATTTGTTACTTTCCAGTACTGGTTTGTCTGCATCAAACCGACTTTTTGAAGCAATTGAGATATCATCATTAAGCTTGATTTCTCTCTCATTAGATTATCAATCTTGAGATTATGTTAAAACCGACGGTTAATTCTGCGTCTACTGATAGCATATTAAACTCGCCCGTCTCCCTGTAAGTTAGACGTTTGTTTTAACTATAGATCTGATATTTAAAGGAAGCTAAATATGGTTCCTGTTGTATACATTTTCATCCAACACATCATGTGTTTGGGTATTTAGTCGAGTTATGGGATTTTCCGATCAGTTTTGATAACTACTGATTAGAGTGGTGTCCCTTTCTCTTGCGGGTTTTCCCGGAGAATCTCGTCTAACATGTAAACAAGGTCCAACATTTCTAGATTTCCGCTCTGAACCGAATATTCCGGGGAACATGAATCTATCAGAAACGAAGTAATTCTTAGCTTACTCTCTCTCTCTGCTTTTCCTTCTAACCTAGATCTATTTTACGCTAGAATCCTTATTAGTAATTCTAACTTGATGTGTTTGAGTTTCACTCTGTATTTGTTGCTTTGGTGTTGAATTACGAGCAATTTTGCATCGCTTGGCGTACATTGATCTTCGTCTGCCTCCCTCCAGGTTTTAGACTATTTTCAACTTAGCAACATACATTGTTATGTAGGTTCAGACGTATTGTCTCCTACCATATATAATCAGTTCAGTGAGAAGTTAAAAGCCCCTTTTTGTGATTCCTTTGATAGTCTTCCAGACAATCAAGTTGCTGGTTCACTTTCCAATTATGGATGTGGATTACTAGTCTTAGTAAAATTACTGTTACATATGTATATCCCTCTCATACTGGCGTCTCCTGAGTTGTGTCCTCAGGATAACAGGTAAGGTACTCTTAATGTTTCTCTCCAGTTTTGTTTTCCTCCGTTTAATACGTGGAAGCTCTGGATTTATTTAGATTGACTAAGGTCTATCTTTGAACTGTTATATAATTTACTAGCTGGATTCCTGATTGAAATTCCTAATCTAGTAAATATCAAGCAATTCTTCAGCTATATGCTCCAATTTGCTTGGTTTTTACACAGCTATATTCCATTTTTCTAGCATGGGTTCACTGTATAAGTTTTAGGCGTTTCCTCTGTCTTTACGTCAAAGGGTTCGTCCTATCTATAAACAGCATCTATTTTAAGAGTTGTTTATTTAATTGTTGCTTTTACTGATTCGTATCAGTTATTTAAGCTAATCTCTGTTAGTCTGGATCTGCTTTCACATATTTAATGCTGGCATATAATCCTAGTCAGAACTGAGATGTAGAAATCTGTTTCGTCCTGCGACTGATTTCTGATTAATCTACCTTTTAGTAGGCTTCGAGCATTATCTAGAATTTAGTTACTCGGTTAGTTTTAAAGAAAATACAATTGAGTCGCGCGACTCTATTGTACCCTTTATTTTGCCCTTTTTAATTCTTCCCTTATGAGAAAATGAATGTATGTTAGGCAATTATGAAATAACTTTACGTAAGCTAATCGCTAACTAAAAAGTTGTTTCTCTCCTCTTTTTGATGAGGACTACTCATAGTGAACATTTCACTTAGTGAGGTTAAACTGTAAATTTCAAAGTTAAGGAGCCAATATCTGAAATGTTCAGTCTCTTACTAGAGATTGGCACAGATTTTTTCCGGTATCTCCTGAAGTTTATTTGAAATTCCAATTTCTTAAGTTAGTTCTTTAATTATACCTTTTACATACCTATACGGTCTGTTTCCTCTACCCTTAATAATGGAATCGGGGTGGATAATTTAAAGAAATACCTTATATTCTGTTGGATCTTTAAGTGAGTTGATCAGGCTCCCTTAAATCACCAGATGAATATTTTGGTTGACCCTATTTATTAACATATGGGCCATCTGAGTTAGTTCTTACTACTACTCATATCACCGGTGGAGTAGAATAAGTGTCGGTATGGCTTTTCTTCCTAAGTATCCATCAGTTATTCACTTTACTTTACTACCGGTGTTGTAGAACATGTTATGTTATATGAAAAAAAGGATTAAATTAGGGTGCCCCTAAATACTGCAAATTCTTACAATATTCCTTCCCTTCCATTAATCATGTCTACATTTTTGCAAGTGGTGGTTTAGGCCTTAACCTTAGTTCACTTACTTTAGTTACTGCTATTTTCCCCTGGTTTAATTCTTAATTCATCTCTCAGGTATTATTTACTGTACTACTGAATAATTTGTTGATTAAATTTTTCCCTTACAAAAATTTATTGGATTTTTAACTTATCTGTCCTAATTATCTATAAAATTGTCTATCACTCTCTGCTGCATTGGTAACTTTTCAATATTACATGAATTATACAAGCAGATCAAGCATGAAAATACAATGATAATCAATGACAAAATAGTTAATTAACACATGATTCATATGTAGGAACATAAACCTTATGGATACATAATATAGTAGTGTGTTCATGACTACACCACTTTTAAACCATTTAAAGAGAATATCAGAGTAGCAGAACCATACCTCAAACATCAAATGGGAATGCCTATGAATTCTAAACATTCACTGAATTACCTATCTTATGTGAGTTTACCATCCCAGAGACCTTACTACTGGAGGTTCATTACTGGACTTAGTTTCCCATCAATAAGATATAAAATATGAGTTTAAAAAAAAATCTCATACCCAACAACCAACTACATGATGCATCTGCCAGAATCAAGATATTACCTGTGAACAGTTTTGTACCAAAAAAAACACCTATATTTATCTGAGCCATTATGGGTTCCCATAAAACTTGACTCAGCTCATACTAATGAGTGATTAGGTCTGTTACTAACACTATAACATTCTGAAGTGACTTGGTTTACCTGCGAGAGGTTTTCCCTGAATTCATATACTCACAATAATACACCAATTGTGATGTTTACCATGAGTTTTAAATTCACGGACGTTGCCCACACATGTGGGATGTGGATTTTAATTCCTGAGAATAATTCGTTAAAATGTCTAGGGGGTATTATTGATTCTCTGGTCACTGGTAAGAATGCAGGGTGATCAGGGATATTTACCACAAATCCCAGGAAGAATCAGCTCAATCCTTGAAACAATGGCATCTGTGTGTAGGTTTCCCTTCCCACTTCATCACCCTTTAAATTAACTATAGATGCTAGAAGGAGATTGATTGCTCACAACATATAAACAACCACTTATTGGACACCACATTTACTTGATGTACACGACACTTTTGGACAAACAGTTCAGGTATTAACTCAAGATCTGCAATTACATATATAGATGTGTAATAAACACTATGCATTTTCAGACAGGCATGGGAATGATATGCAGTATTACAACATAGTACCCAGTGACCCCAAAAAAAAACAACAACAATGTTATCACAAACAACATAACAACCACAAATTGGTTCTGCTAACTTGACTCATTGTACCTAGATAAAATCACATTGGTCTAGGTGCGGAAACCCAACATATATATTTGTTTCTGACACCATGTACAATTATCATATTTAAAAATAATGAGTTGATGTCAAAATACTATTTACCTTAACCATCATTGGTTATACCTCAATAACACTCTTTATATGTCATAGAAGAAAAAAACACACACATGAAAACAGTTGATACTAATAATTAAATTAATTAATTATAGTGTTCATTTAGGCATTGCGGATGGGTATTCTTCTCCAGTGCAAAGCAGTTAATGTCCATATTTATCCATGACAGCAATAAATACTCACAGTCATGTTTAATGTCCACTGAAGTTTGTTGCGGAACAACTTATAATCCTTATTATGAAATAAATTCACCACATATCTCCTCCGTGGAGCTGAATTCAAGAATCTTCTTTGCGAACGGCTCGGTGTCAGTGTGAAATTGAGGCCTGGGTTGGTCATACCTTCAGGAGATGCATCTTTGGTCTTGGACTAAGGTTCTTCCCTATATCACCATATCTGATGAAAAGGATGCCTACCTTTCAGCGTCTCGGCTTATAATATCCGAATCTCAATTTTGTTTCCACAGATTTTTCACCCACCTAGTCATCAGTCTATAACCTATTCCACCGTTATTGGCATTTAGGCTGACATGGGACCAGCACAGAGTTCTGATTCATTATTTACTTTCAGTGTAGACATACAATTCTGCTTGTTATTCATTTGGTTCATCTGGAATTAATTCCAGGAATCTGCTGCAGGCATGGAACTGAAGAATATTGATTCCATCACATATCCAGGGTTGCAAGCCATCAGGTGATTCCTGTGGTTGCAGGCGTAGAGGCATTTCCTCCGCTAGCTGCTTTCATATGGTCTTTTTTTTTATGTGTTCAGGTTTGGGAACCTTGAGGTAATCTGGTGTAGGTATGGTTTTCAGTTGGCACCTTGGTTGTATTGGTTCAATGTCTTCTTCCCATTTGTTTGAGTTGGTGTTCATAGCTAGAACTTGGTGTTGCATGGCTGGAACCTTATGTTTGACTTTTGCAGCTGTGAGATGTTCTTTCGAAGACTTATCCATTGTGGATATTAACTTGGTAATCCAACCAACAGTTGAAGATTACTCACTGTTGTTAGTTTTAATAACTTGTAGAAGGATTGTCCCATAGTTTCACTGATTTTGTTGAATGATGAGGCCATAGATGATACTTCTCAAACGTATAACTGACGAGTCACTGTTGTCAGTTACATTGTTGATCTTCATCTTTGTAGATTATTAGATCTTGAAGTCCATCCTGGATCTTCCTACTAACCTAGGACTTAATCACTCACCCAATCAGTTGTCTTCTAATTTATCTGTTGCTCGCTATGGAGCTATTGAGCGCCGCAGTAAACATAGAGGTATTGCTAGATCCAGACTATGGTTTGGACATTCACTTTATGGCTGTTGACCCAGGATCCAGTGTTAGTGATATAGTCCCACCAAATTCAACCACCACCTGCTTCTCTTCTACAGAAAAGGGATGACAAAGAATACAACACTAGCATTAACCTACTGTGTTATGATAAAAGGTTTACAACACAATTACAAACACAAATACAAAACAACAAGGGGAGAAGGGGAAAGGAGTGGGTGTCCATGTTCCACTGTCCCTCATTGCTGAGTAGAGCCATTCTGACTCTTCATAGTGAGTAAGGTATTTTCTCACTTATATTTTGTTCTGTTGTTACTGGGACTATTGGATGGGTGAAGTCATTCTGTCCATCCAACATGTTGATATTGTCTCTCTCATTACTTGAAGAGAATAGCCTATACAGAATCCCTGTGGTTTCTAATGCCGCGTCTTCATTTCGGCACTATAATCATCACTAGGTCAAGACTATTCACCATTGGCTTTTTAAGTACTGACATACATATGTATTCTTACATCAACATCCTCCAATCCCAAGGTGCAACATTAAAATGTATATTCCCACAGTAAAAAGTAACAATCAGAACAAAGAAAATTCTCATACCAAAAAAAAAACATACATGTACATTTCTCTGATATTAAGTACATGATAATCATACATAATAATCATAATGATGATGCAGGGAGCCTAGGTTTTTGAATTATCTTCATGAACTAAAACATCCATTGTTTTCCCCCACTGCGTACAGCACATGAGGATAGTAATCGCTGTGATATGTTTTGCCAATGACTGCTATTATTCGGAGGGTATTTATAAGAATAACTTATGCCGCATGGTCCAGTCTTCTGAATATTGCAAGCAATTTATTCACATCAATCTTCGCTTCTGTTTCTACTACGGTGAGGCGATGCGGAGTGAATCCTATCCGAACATGCATTTACATCACGCGTTTACTTTAATTGTTCATGAATTTATATTCAAACATGGCATGTCCCTAACACTATTTTATGAAATGATTATATGTTCACCCTCATATGGAGTGGTTACTAATCTGTTAAAAGGATGGTACTAAAATTTAACACTATAGTTCCAAGTTACAGATTATGATGTGGCGAAGCATTTTATCCCCTGACTAAGAGTCAGGAATACGCGTAATCATTTGTATGTCCCCGCATGGATAAAACACCTTTCTATAGTACATAGATTATTTGCAGATTTCTAAGCATAAATAGTGAGATATTGTTCACAGTGCCTAGAAGTTTTAACATAGGAATATGAAATTGACAGACACTAGTTCTTTACTATGAAGCATGAATCAGGGGTCTGCTCCTACATTGAGAAAATCTCTAGAATGTGTTTCAGACATGAGAGTTGATACTTTACAGTACACATAATATTCATAGATTATAGCACTACTAGATATAAGTTCATAATGCTTATACAAGATATTAACATATAGATTTGAAATTGTAAGACATAGGAAAAATTACAGCGTGGCGCCCACATGTGTTTCCTTAGTAAACATCATCCAGCCTGGTTTAAGAGAATTGTAACTAATTCTTACTTAAACATACTGGTTTATGTAATACATAAATATATCTTAATAATGTAGATAACATACCAATAGCTTGAATAGAATCATGTTTTTAAGGCAAACTACCTTCTCCCCGAAGGGAAAGGTCGACTTTCTTGTGTGTTCTCTTGACTAGAAATGGCCGCTTCAGTCTTTGTTTTCCCCCTCGCCAGGATTGGCCAGATAAGGGAGAGAAAACAAGCCAAAATAAATTTAGCTGTGCCACGGTCAGTCTATCGCTGTTTTATTATCTCCTACATTAAGTAAGTTACTTAAACAGTAATTGTAAGGGTTTGTTTATTTTTAAGGGAGTCCATAAATAGGAAAGGGTAAGGACGTTTTATTATACCACACGCCTCCCCAATTTAAGACATTTATTTCTTTCAGAAATTAAATGGTCGAGTAGTACTCTACAATTTCCGTCTTTACATTGACTCCCCTAGTATCCATCCCTTATTACTTTCTTGCATTACTTCCCTATGTTATATAATCAGAGCCACGTCCATTTTCTTTTAGTCACGACAACTGGCATAACCTTAAAGGATTATTTCTCTTTTTAGTGAAAGATTGTAGCACCCTCTCCACTGTTGTCAGCTATTGTTTGAAATATGAGTGTTTATCTGATAATTTGTTACTTTCCAGTACTGGTTTGTCTGCATCAAACCGACTTTTTGAAGCAATTGAGATATCATCATTAAGCTTGATTTCTCTCTCATTAGATTATCAATCTTGAGATTATGTTAAAACCGACGGTTAATTCTGCGTCTACTGATAGCATATTAAACTCGCCCGTCTCCCTGTAAGTTAGACGTTTGTTTTAACTATAGATCTGATATTTAAAGGAAGCTAAATATGGTTCCTGTTGTATACATTTTCATCCAACACATCATGTGTTTGGGTATTTAGTCGAGTTATGGGATTTTCCGATCAGTTTTGATAACTACTGATTAGAGTGGTGTCCCTTTCTCTTGCGGGTTTTCCCGGAGAATCTCGTCTAACATGTAAACAAGGTCCAACATTTCTAGATTTCCGCTCTGAACCGAATATTCCGGGGAACATGAATCTATCAGAAACGAAGTAATTCTTAGCTTACTCTCTCTCTCTGCTTTTCCTTCTAACCTAGATCTATTTTACGCTAGAATCCTTATTAGTAATTCTAACTTGATGTGTTTGAGTTTCACTCTGTATTTGTTGCTTTGGTGTTGAATTACGAGCAATTTTGCATCGCTTGGCGTACATTGATCTTCGTCTGCCTCCCTCCAGGTTTTAGACTATTTTCAACTTAGCAACATACATTGTTATGTAGGTTCAGACGTATTGTCTCCTACCATATATAATCAGTTCAGTGAGAAGTTAAAAGCCCCTTTTTGTGATTCCTTTGATAGTCTTCCAGACAATCAAGTTGCTGGTTCACTTTCCAATTATGGATGTGGATTACTAGTCTTAGTAAAATTACTGTTACATATGTATATCCCTCTCATACTGGCGTCTCCTGAGTTGTGTCCTCAGGATAACAGGTAAGGTACTCTTAATGTTTCTCTCCAGTTTTGTTTTCCTCCGTTTAATACGTGGAAGCTCTGGATTTATTTAGATTGACTAAGGTCTATCTTTGAACTGTTATATAATTTACTAGCTGGATTCCTGATTGAAATTCCTAATCTAGTAAATATCAAGCAATTCTTCAGCTATATGCTCCAATTTGCTTGGTTTTTACACAGCTATATTCCATTTTTCTAGCATGGGTTCACTGTATAAGTTTTAGGCGTTTCCTCTGTCTTTACGTCAAAGGGTTCGTCCTATCTATAAACAGCATCTATTTTAAGAGTTGTTTATTTAATTGTTGCTTTTACTGATTCGTATCAGTTATTTAAGCTAATCTCTGTTAGTCTGGATCTGCTTTCACATATTTAATGCTGGCATATAATCCTAGTCAGAACTGAGATGTAGAAATCTGTTTCGTCCTGCGACTGATTTCTGATTAATCTACCTTTTAGTAGGCTTCGAGCATTATCTAGAATTTAGTTACTCGGTTAGTTTTAAAGAAAATACAATTGAGTCGCGCGACTCTATTGTACCCTTTATTTTGCCCTTTTTAATTCTTCCCTTATGAGAAAATGAATGTATGTTAGGCAATTATGAAATAACTTTACGTAAGCTAATCGCTAACTAAAAAGTTGTTTCTCTCCTCTTTTTGATGAGGACTACTCATAGTGAACATTTCACTTAGTGAGGTTAAACTGTAAATTTCAAAGTTAAGGAGCCAATACCTGAAATGTTCAGTCTCTTACTAGAGATTGGCACAGATTTTTTCCGGTATCTCCTGAAGTTTATTTGAAATTCCAATTTCTTAAGTTAGTTCTTTAATTATACCTTTTACATACCTATACGGTCTGTTTCCTCTACCCTTAATAATGGAATCGGGGTGGATAATTTAAAGAAATACCTTATATTCTGTTGGATCTTTAAGTGAGTTGATCAGGCTCCCTTAAATCACCAGATGAATATTTTGGTTGACCCTATTTATTAACATATGGGCCATCTGAGTTAGTTCTTACTACTACTCATATCACCGGTGGAGTAGAATAAGTGTCGGTATGGCTTTTCTTCCTAAGTATCCATCAGTTATTCACTTTACTTTACTACCGGTGTTGTAGAACATGTTATGTTATATGAAAAAAAGGATTAAATTAGGGTGCCCCTAAATACTGCAAATTCTTACAATATTCCTTCCCTTCCATTAATCATGTCTACATTTTTGCAAGTGGTGGTTTAGGCCTTAACCTTAGTTCACTTACTTTAGTTACTGCTATTTTCCCCTGGTTTAATTCTTAATTCATCTCTCAGGTATTATTTACTGTACTACTGAATAATTTGTTGATTAAATTTTTCCCTTACAAAAATTTATTGGATTTTTAACTTATCTGTCCTAATTATCTATAAAATTGTCTATCACTCTCTGCTGCATTGGTAACTTTTCAATATTACATGAATTATACAAGCAGATCAAGCATGAAAATACAATGATAATCAATGCCAAAATAGTTAATTAACACATGATTCATATGTAGGAACATAAACCTTATGGATACATAATATAGTAGTGTGTTCATGACTACACCACTTTTAAACCATTTAAAGAGAATATCAGAGTAGCAGAACCATACCTCAAACATCAAATGGGAATGACTATGAATTCTAAACATTCACTGAATTACCTATCTTATGTGAGTTTACCATCCCAGAGACCTTACTACTGGAGGTTCATTACTGGACTTAGTTTCCCATCAATAAGATATAAAATATGAGTTTTTAAAAAAATCTCATACCCAACAACCAACTACATGATGCATCTGCCAGAATCAAGATATTACCTGTGAACAGTTTTGTACCAAAAATAAACCTATATTTATCTGAGCCATTATGGGTTCCCATAAAACTTGACTCAGCTCATACTAATGAGTGATTAGGTCTGTTACTAACACTATAACATTTTGAAGTGACTTGGTTTACCTGCGAGAGGTTTTCCCTGAATTCATATACTCACAATAATACACAAATTGTGATGTTTACCATGAGTTTTAAATTCACGGACGTTGCCCACACATGTGGGATGTGGATTTTAATTCCTGAGAATAATTCGTTAAAATGTCTAGGGGGTATTATTGATTCTCTGGTCACTGGTAAGAATGCAGGGTGATCAGGGATATTTACCACAAATCCCAGGAAGAATCAGCTCAATCCTTGAAACAATGGCATCTGTGTGTAGGTTTCCCTTCCCACTTCATCACCCTTTAAATTAACTATAGATGCTAGAAGGAGATTGATTGCTCACAACATATAAACAACCACTTATTGGACACCACATTTACTTGATGTACACGACACTTTTGGACAAACAGTTCAGGTATTAACTCAAGATCTGCAATTACATATATAGATGTGTAATAAACACTATGCATTTTCAGACAGGCATGGGAATGATATGCAGTATTACAACATAGTACCCAGTGACCCCCCAAAAAAAAACAACAACAATGTTGTCACAAACAACATAACAACCACAAATTGGTTCTGCTAACTTGACTCATTGTACCTAGATAAAATCACATTGGTCTAGGTGCGGAAACCCAACATATATATTTGTTTCTGACACCATGTACAATTATCATATTTAAAAATAATGAGTTGATGTCAAAATACTATTTACCTTAACCATCATTGGTTATACCTCAATAACACTCTTTATATGTCATAGAAGAAAAAAACACACACATGAAAACAGTTGATACTAATAATTAAATTAATTAATTATAGTGTTCATTTAGGCATTTCGGATGGGTATTCTTCTCCAGTGCAAAGCAGTTAATGTCCATATTTATCCGTGACAGCAATAAATACTCACAGTCATGTTTAATGTCCACTGAAGTTTGTTGCGGAACAACTTATAATCCTTATTATGAAATAAATTCACCACATATCTCCTCCGTGGAGCTGAATTCAAGAATCTTCTTTGCGAACGGCTCGGTGTCAGTGTGAAATTGAGGCCTGGGTTGGTCATACCTTCAGGAGATGCATCTTTGGTCTTGGACTAAGGTTCTTCCCTATATCACCATATCTGATGAAAAGGATGCCTACCTTTCAGCGTCTCGGCTTATAATATCCGAATCTCAATTTTGTTCCCACAGATTTTTCACCCACCTAGTCATCAGTCTATAACCTATTCCACCGTTATTGGCATTTAGGCTGACATGGGACCAGCACAGAGTTCTGATTCATTATTTACTTTCAGTGTAGACATACAATTCTGCTTGTTATTCATTTGGTTCATCTGGAATTAATTCCAGGATTCTGCTGCAGGCATGGAACTGAAGAATATTGATTCCACCACATATCCAGGGTTGCAAGCCATCAGGTGATTCCTGTGGTTGCAGGCGTAGAGGCATTTCCTCCGCTAGCTGCTTTCATATGTCTTTTTTTTTTTTATGTGTTCAGGTTTGGGAACCTTGAGGTAATCTGGTGTAGGTATGGTGTTCAGTTGGCACCTTGGTTGTATTGGTTCAATGTCTTCTTCCCATTTGTTTGAGTTGGTGTTCATAGCTAGAACTTGGTGTTGCATGGCTGGAACCTTATGTTTGACTTTTGCAGCTGTGAGATGTTCTTTCGAAGACTTATCCATTGTGGATATTAACTTGGTAATCCAACCAACAGTTGAAGATTACTCACTGTTGTTAGTTTTAATAACTTGTAGAAGGATTGTCCCATAGTTTCACTGATTTTGTTGAATGATGAGGTCATAGATGATACTTCTCAAACGTATAACTGACGAGTCACTGTTGTCAGTTACTTTGTTGATCTTCATCTTTGTAGATTATTAGATCTTGAAGTCCATCCTGGATCTTCCTACTAACCTAGGACTTAATCACTCACCCAATCAGTTGTCTTCTAATTTATCTGTTGCTCGCTATGGAGCTATTGAGCGCCGCAGTAAACATGGAGGTATTGCTAGATCCAGACTATGGTTTGGACATTCACTTTATGGCTGTTGACCCAGGATCCAGTGTTAGTGATATAGTCCCACCAAATTCAACCACCACCTGCTTCTCTTCTACAGAAAAGGGATGACAAAGAATACAACACTAGCATTAACCTACTGTGTTATGATAAAAGGTTTACAACACAATTACAAACACAAATACAAAACAACAAGGGGAGAAGGGGAAAGGAGTGGGTGTCCATGTTCCACTGTCCCTCATTGCTGAGTAGAGCCATTCTGACTCTTCATAGTGAGTAAGGTATTTTCTCACTTATATTTTGTTCTGTTGTTACTGAGACTATTGGATGGGTGAAGTCATTCTGTCCATCCAACATGTTGATATTGTCTCTCTCATTACTTGAAGAGAATAGCCTATACAGAATCCCTGTGGTTTCTAATGCCGCGTCTTCATTTCGGCACTATAATCATCACTAGGTCAAGACTATTCACCATTGGCTTTTTAAGTACTGACATACATATGTATTCTTACATCAACATCCTCTAATCCCAAGGTGCAACATTAAAATGTATATTCCCACAGTAAAAAGTAACAATCAGAACAAAGAAAATTCTCATACCAAAAAAAAAAACATACATGTACATTTCTCTGATATTAAGTACATGATAATCATACATAATAATCATAATGATGATGCAGGGAGCCTAGGTTTTTGAATTATCTTCATGAACTAAAACATCCATTGTTTTCCCCCACTGCGTACAGCACATGAGGATAGTAATTGCTGTGATATGTTTTGCCAATGACTGCTATTATTCGGAGGGTATTTATAAGAATAACTTATGCCGCATGGTCCAGTCTTCTGAATATTGCAAGCAATTTATTCACATCAATCTTCGCTTCTGTTTCTACTACGGTGAGGCGATGCGGAGTGAATCCTATCCGAACATGCATTTACATCACGCGTTTACTTTAATTGTTCATGAATTTATATTCAAACATGGCATGTCCCTAACACTATTTTATGAAATGATTATATGTTCACCCTCATATGGAGTGGTTACTAATCTGTTAAAAGGATGGTACTAAAATTTAACACTATAGTTCCAAGTTACAGATTATGATGTGGCGAAGCATTTTATCCCCTGACTAAGAGTCAGGAATACGCGTAATCATTTGTATGTCCCCGCATGGATAAAACACCTTTCTATAGTACATAGATTATTTGCAGATTTCTAAGCATAAATAGTGAGATATTGTTCACAGTGCCTAGAAGTTTTAACATAGGAATATGAAATTGACAGACACTAGTTCTTTACTATGAAGCATGAATCAGGGGTCTGCTCCTACATTGAGAAAATCTCTAGAATGTGTTTAAGACATGAGAGTTGATACTTTACAGTACACATAATATTCATAGATTATAGCACTACTAGATATAAGTTCATAATGCCTATACAAGATATTAACATATAGATTTGAAATTGTAAGACATAGGAAAAATTACAGCGTGGCGCCCACATGTGTTTCCTTAGTAAACATCATCCAGCCTGGTTTAAGAGAATTGTAACTAATTCTTACTTAAACATACTGGTTTATGTAATACATAAATATATCTTAATAATGTAGATAACATACCAATAGCTTGAATAGAATCATGTTTTTAAGGCAAACTACCTTCTCCCCGAAGGGAAAGGTCGACTTTCTTGTGTGTTCTCTTGACTAGAAATGGCCGCTTCAGTCTTTGTTTTCCCCCTCGCCAGGATTGGCCAGATAAGGGAGAGAAAACAAGCCAAAATAAATTTAGCTGTGCCACGGTCAGTCTATCGCTGTTTTATTATCTCCTACATTAAGTAAGTTACTTAAACAGTAATTGTAAGGGTTTGTTTATTTTTAAGGGAGTCCATAAATAGGAAAGGGTAAGGACGTTTTATTATACCACAATCTCCAGTATCGTATATTGCGTTCAGCAGTCTGGTGACTTGGTCTATTCCATATTCTACTGTGATGTATCTGTACCCGGGGTCTTTCCAGTTTTCATATGGTTAAGAGCATTCTGAACTTTCATCTTCAAAATTGATGGTCCTTCATTATTATTACGATGATCATATTGTTCTTCTCTTGTATCATCATAACGGTCTATCACATAATCTGACCAGGCATGTAAAATCTGATCTTTTTCTATTATGATTTTGCCTTCTGTAGTTTTTAAGCAACCCGTTGATGTGTGTGTTCTTTTGTTAGTGATGTCATTAATTCTTTTGTGCATTAATTTGGTATTTTCAAAATTGGTATTGTGCTGATTTTCAATTTCCTTGCTATTTTCTTCAAGCCATGTTTATTTTGCCTCTTTGCATAGCAGCCTAATTTTCCTGTGAATCTCTACATATTTTTCCTTGTTGTTTTAATTATTTATTCTTATTTCCATGAGTTCTAAGATGTCATCCGTCATCCATTTCTTGCGTCCTTCGATCTTTATTTTTTGGATGGTTGTTTCTGCAGATTGGTTGACTGATTTCTTTAATATTTCCCATTAGTCGATGACATCTTGAAATAATATTTCCATATCGGACAATGCATCAAATCTGTTCTGTACCTCTACGTTGAATTTATCTTTAGTCAGTCCACTCTTCAGTGCCCGTAGATCAAATTTTTCTGTTTCTTGGTGTATATTTAACTTTCTTTAATTTTATATGTATATTGCTTAAGATTAATCTATGGTCGCTGTAGCAGTCTGCGCTCGGTATAGTTTTTTGCGACTTTTAAGACATTTCGAAATCTTTTATTGACGAGAATGTAATCAATCTGACTTTTGATCTTATTATCAGAACTCTTCCATGTCCATAATCTCCTTGGGTGCTGTTTATACCAGGTGTTTCCAATAATCACATCATGCACTTTTCCCACTGTACAAGTCTGCAACCTCTTTCATTCAGTTCCTCTTGTCCACGTGCCTACTATGCATTTGTCCTGTTGATTTCCAACTTTGGCATTCATGTCACAAATTATGATATTTACTTCAGAATTCTTACATTTCTTGAAAGCATTCTCTAAATCATTATAAAATTCATCGATGCTCTTATCTCTGTTGTTCGTGCATAAACTTGTATGACGTTGACATCAAAAGGTCTTCCACTCAACTTCACCAGTAACACTCTGTCTGATACAGTCCATTATCCTTTGATCAATTCTGATCTCTCTGTATTCATTATAATTGCTACTCCTCGCTGTTGTTTCTGTCCATCAGAATAGATTATTCTATATTCCTCAGATGTTATAATACCCATTCCTGTCAATCTAGTCTCACATACACCTAACAGGTTAATATTTAATCTTCTCATTTCATTCTTAATGTTATCAAATTTTTCTTCCCTACTCACAGTTCTTACATTCCAAGTTCCTACTTTCAATGTTGATACTCTTTGGCACTCAGTCGCCTGCTGACGTCTGGAGTCACCTGGTGCACATGACTACCCCTACCGGGCGAGGCTGCTCCTATGGAGCACTCATTTACGCCGTTTCTCTGATTATCGATGAGTTTTCAATACATGATATTCTTGACATTTGTAAAGAAGGTAGTTTGCCATTGCTTTCCTTCCTAGCAGTGACTATACTGGTCGATGACCGTAGCCATTGTCTCCTCCCCCCTCCCCCCAAAAAAAGAGATCCTCTGCCTACCGTCGTGAAGCTAGAGATCATAACCTACAACTATATGTTGGCTGCTCTTCAACTTCATCCACCACCTGCACAACTGGCTTCACGTAACCCTGATCGGGGGGCTAAACGGGTACTGCACCTTGCCCAAGGGTGTCCCGTAGGCTAGCGGAGGGAAGGATGCACCTTACCTCTGCTTTGATAGGGAATACCCCTACCTCGCCACCCTACATAATTGCACCGGGTTTATTCCCATATGATCTGGTCTCCAAAGTGGGCTGTCGAAAGCGTCCCACAGAGTACTAACTCTGTGGCTTTAGCGAAGACAACCAGGGATCTCTTTAGAGTAGGTGTCTAAAAGTACTAGAGAAAGGTGGACAATACTGACAATGAACACAATTATTTTATTGTTGTTGCGTATCTCTTACGGTACGTTGCAGTCAACACCAGCATTTTCAGCTGCTGTTGATGTACTAGGCAAGTGTTACGTTCAGTAGTTTGAACACAAAAGTCCGCCCTTAATCCTGCTGAGGGAATAACTCAAAATAATTATATAGTGACACTGGAAAGGTGTTACAGATAGCGAACTTCGCAAAAATGTTGGACGTGGTTAATACCAGACACAAAGACGAAGAGCTCAACATAATAATGATGTCGATTAAAATATCTTTATCTAGAATAAATAATCAATCCTCTTTTATTCCCATCTATGACGCGTTATAGAAAAAAGGCCGAATAGAAATTAACGCGGTGGTGTTAATTTGCTTTATTGTACCGTTCTGTAGATATCCATCTTCGGGTAGCGTGCAAATGTGAAAGTAACCACCGGAAATGTGCAACAGCCTTTAATTTCCGCTTTGTGAAAGGCTGACGTATTGACCTGCAGGGTTTGACCTTCAAAGCCAGGTGACACAACCCTTAAATGACTGATGTGAAGATAATTGTCATCCGACAAAAGACACTATTATTCTGTGGGTTGAATGTGACAGGCTTTTACGTGTTATGTGGGTTGAATGTGACAAGTCTTCAAGTGTTCCGTGGGTTGAATGTGATAGACCTTCACGTGTTATGTGGGTTGAATGTGACAGGTCTTTACGTGTTATGTGGGTTGAATATGACAAGTCTTCACGTGTTATGTGGGTTGAATGTGACAGGTATTTACGTGTTATGTGGGTTGAATGTGACAAGACTTCACGTGTTAAGTGGGTTTAATGTGACAAGTCTTCGCGTGTTATGTGGGTTGAATGTGACAGGTCTTCACGTGTTATGTGGGTTGAATGTGACAGGTCTTCACGTGTTCCGTGGGTTGAATGTGACAAGTCTTCACGTGTTATGTGGGTTGAATGTGACCAGTCTTCACGTGTTATGTGGGTTGAATGTGACAAGTCTTCGCGTGTTATGTGGGTTGAATGTGACAGGTCTTCACGTGTTATGTGGGTTGAATGTGACAGGTCTTCACGTGTTATGTGGGTTGAATGTGACAAGTCTTCACGTGTTATGTGGGTTGAATGTGACAAGTCTTCACGTGTTATGTGGGTTGAATGTGACAGGTCTTCACGTGTTATGTGGGTTGAATGTGACGGGTCTTCACGTGTTATGTGAGTTGAATGTGACAGGTCTTCACGGGTTATGTGGGTTGAATGTGACAGGTCTTCACGTGTTATTTGGGTTGAATGTGACAAGTCTTCACGTGTTATGTGGGTGAATGTGACAAGTCTTCACGTGTACCGTGGGTTAAATGTCACAGGTCTTTACGTGTTATGTGGGTTGAATGTGATAGACCTTCATGTGTTCCGTGGGTTGAATGTGATAGGTCTTCACGTGTTATGTGGGTTGAATGTGACAAGTCTTCACGTGTTCCGTGGGTTAAATGTGACAGGTCTTTTCGTGTTATGTGGGTTGAATGTGATAGACCTTCACGTGTTCCGTGGGTTGAATGTGATAGGTCTTCACGTGTTATGTGGGTTGAATGTGATAAGTCTTCACGTGTTATGTTGGTTGAATGTGATAGACCTTCACGTGTTCTGTGGGTTGAATGGGACAGACCTTCACGTGTTCTGTTTGTTGTATATGATAAACCTTCACGTGTTCTGGGTCACGGCATTATGTGATCAGGTAGCATACTCACAGACTAGTTCTACCTGTGAGTCCAATTAAAATAAAATCCAGTTCGCCCCACTGCGGATCCAAACCTGACCACCGGGCTGGCAGACGAGTGGATCAGGCCGGTCCAGTCTAAAATGAGTACCATGAAATATCTTAGGAAGTAAAGACAGCCGGTGTGATACTGACCACATCACTCAAGAAGGGCCTATTAATCATCATCATTATCATGTGCCCTGCCAGCTGACGTGGGCGTTATGTCTTTCCACAGATCTCGATCATTGGTGCTCTGGATCAATTCTGCTGATAATATTCCTCCATGCTACCGTCTCAGTCGATCCAGCGTAACTTTTCTTGGTCTGCGTCTGCCTCTTTCCCCACTGATCTTTCCAGTTTTCACGATATTCTCCAATCCTTCTCTTCTCAACACATGACTCAAAAAAGCTGTTTGTCTCTTTCTTATAGTTGTATATAATATTATACTTTTATTCGCCTCCTCCAAACAATTGTTCTTAGTTACTCTGGCAAGCCAAGGTACACCATTCTGTTACAGGAACAACATCCCCGTTACTTCTAAGCTCTCCCTAATTTGCTGGTTAACGTTCTATGATTCGCTAACATACAGCAAAACAGGATCTATATAACACTTCAGAATTCACTTTCTTATATTCAATGATTGTGGCTTTAGAAATAAGATTCTTTTCATTCAAGATTGCTTATTTCACTCTTAATTTACATCGTGCATCTTCAATCTGATGTTATAAATGTCCCTAGGTATTTAAATTTATCAACTTGGTTAAGGATTTTCCCTTTTATTGTTATCGCACATTTAAGTGTCATTTTGTTTTGTTTGTTTGAACAATCATTGTTTCTGATTTCTTAATATTCAAAGAAAGTCCCTTTTTTGCATTTTATGTTAAATTATAAGTGCCGATTGGTCTATATAAAATGTAGTTCTAGTACCATATGCTTAATGTATCTGACTGTGTGTAAAAATGTCCTTTACTTTTGTACTTACTTTACCATGCTTCGCAGCAGTAATCATAAATTTGTCATTGTACGTTTTTATTTTCTGCTTACTCTCGAATAGATAAAGATACCAGGACTTCCGGTCGCCAGCATGGCGGTTAGACGTTGAGCCGTTAAGTCCTGTGGCGTGTTTATGCTTGTGGCTACGGTTTGCAATCGCATTTTCCTCATCTTGGACTGGTAATACATAGTTCCGTCGCTCTGCTACTGACTGAGTGCGTGGGCGAAACCGTGAGCTGTGACATTCGCGTGGAATGCTTTTGTATCTGTCCTGTACAGTGAAATGCATGTTCGGAACAATGGCTAGCGGCGGTTGCTGAATTGACTATTTTGCCCTTTCGGTTCACGAGTGCATTTTTCGGGAGACTCCTGAGAGTCGGCGCTGAAGCTGCGGAGTTCGTGCTTTGTGCGACACTTTCGGCGGGTCGCCCTGTGGTAAAAGATCGAGCCATGTGAGAAAACCCGGCTCAATGAAGTCTTTCTGGTGACTGCCGAGTCCATCGACGATGAATTGTGGTGTTCGTGGATGAATTTTGTGTTGACATTCTGACGACGGCATTATGTACAGTGTACCTGTGCGGGCTTGTTCGATTGCCGAGACTCCCGTCTATTCCACTTTTCACATTGGACAGTGGGGAGCATTTTGTGTGATATTCGCTGGCACGGGAATGGAGCATAATGGGGACGACCCGTTGTCGTGAAGTTGGAACCTCGACTAGCTAACTTACTAACTAGATAAAGATTCCTCCTGAAACTATGCCCTTTGTAGGCCAGTTTATCTTTGGTTGGGTGTAGCCTTATTTGTCCACAATGTAAAGCCGCCAAACTCGCACCAAACCTCTTTAGTTGTCTTCTACAACGGAAGGTTAATATGTAACAGTTCTTTACGTCCCCCTTGGCTCCTCAGTAACACCAGTGGTGTCACTAGCTCACATGACAAAATCTTCAGGGAAAACAAAAGGAACTCAAATCTATCGAGCATATAAACATAAAAATTAGAATAACCACATCTTGTGGGGAAAATACTAGGCAAAAGGGACAGAGGAAGTCAAAGAAAAATCTACTTCGAAGGCTAAAAAAACAGCTTAAGACAAATGTAACACACTTTAGCCACAATGTTAGATGTCAAATTGGATTAGGATGTCATGATTGCCATTGTCTGCATCAGACAAGACATATGGAAATAAAAAAAAGTTGCAGAATTATAAAAGAAAGGAAGAAACGAAGAAAGAAAGAAAGAAAGGAAGAAAGACAGACAGACAGTAAGAAAGAAAGAAAGAAAGAAAGAAAGAAAGAAAGACAGAAAGACAGACAGACAGACAGACAGACAGACAGACAGACAGACAGACAGACAGACAGAGAGAAAGAACATAACATTTGCAGATAATGACGAAGAGATGTGAAGCGATAACATATATTATTTCTCGATGTGACTTGGTTTGACTGGTTCTCTTTTACTCCACCATTATAAATAGGAATAAGAAAATTATCGGACGCCCATCTAGTTCGACCCCAGTGCCAAACCATTCGAAGTATAATCCTGCAACAGGAGATTGAATCTGTGGGAAAACCATCCCGTAACCAGAGATTGAATCTGTGGGAAAACCATCCCGTAACCAGAGATTGAATCTGTAGGAAAACTATCCAGCAACCAGAGATTGAATCTGTAGGAAAACTATCCAGCAACCATAGGTTGAATCTGTAGGAAAACTATCCAGTAACCATAGGTTGAATCTGTGGGAAAACCATCCTGCAACCAGAGGTTGAAACTGTGGAAAAATACATGGTGTGTGTCATGGGTTGTTCACTAATGCAACCCACCATCCACCTCTTTTTCAGAACAGCTTCTACCGATTTATAAATACACCGAAAACAGGAGATCGCAGCCTCATGTGAAATTAACATGTGAAGTTGAATGAACCGAGGTCAAACTAGTCGGTTAGTGAGGTAAATGAGCTCATGGCACGTGCATGCAATCCCCAGATGGGGTTACTCAGAGCAATCCATTACTTCGTTATGTTTGTAGAAACACGCTGCATTCTCCGATATATAGTTACTAATGTGAATGGATCTTGACCTGCATCAACCGATTGTGTATCAATGTGTAAATTTGTGCAGTTGATTTTCAATCACCTCTCAGTCAGGTCTTTTCTTTACATGTTTCTAATATTGTAGTAGAGAGAGCAGTACTGGTGTAGTAGTTAGAGATCGTGCTTACTAAGATACTGGTACGGGTTCAGAGGTCGGCAGTGGCACTCTACTTTACATCAGAATGGCTCCGATATCGACCCAGCTTCATAATATGGGTAAGAGATAATTTTGAGAATTTTCTGGGAATTTGTCTGGGACGAAAAGACTGAGAGGAAGGAAACTGATAACCCCATATCACTATGCCGTTGCCTAGAATTCCCCAGTTGCCATACTTGCTGTAGAACTACTAAACAGTTTCGTGTTTTGAGTAGGAATATCGTCAACCCCAACCTTATGTTGATTTATTAGGGGATTTTATATTTAGTAGTTTGCCGCTGGTTTCTGAACGAGAAATCAACGCTAAAGTTCACAACTCTGGAGTATGAAATGAACCCTGATCCCCCCACCCCTCCCCCATCCTTCCGTCACCGCACCGGAAGTTTCACCGCAAACGCATTAGTACCCGCATGCAGACTTCCGACAGCCGTAGAACTACAATATTTGTAATATACTGGATCCAGGCAGCGATCTGGTGTGTTTGTGTGTTTGCTATTTAGCACACCCCAGGTTAAGCCTGGTTGGTCGGATGGGTAGTGAACCGTCTGATAGACTGTGTTTGATCACGTAAATCCTATTCGCTGAGTTCGTGTTGTTTGAATACTGGAAAGAGCTTGCATCTATCGGAGAGCGGTTAGTGTAGTGAGAGAGAGAGAGAGAGAGAGAGAGAGAGAGAGAGAGAGAGAGAGAGAGAGAGAGAGAGAGAGAGAGAGACTGTCCTCACAGGCCGGAGCCGAAGTATTTCGCTGCATCTTGCCAGGTGCATACTGCAGAAGTCAAACAAAATAAATTAAAGCAAACCGAAACATCCTTCTCACTGAAATATACAACACACATACTGAAACTGTCTTCAACACATCATCAAAGCATGGTTGCTCTCCAAGCCTTATGGAGACGATGTGTCGCTTACTACTTTTCTAAGTGTTTCTGATTTCATTGACCACCTTCTTATAAATCGTTGAGTATCTTATCGAGTGACAGTAGCTATCATAATTTTTATTTCGTCACATGTATTTCTTTACTTTCATGTTCCCTGTTGTTTCACAGACTCCCCCCCCCCCTCTCTCTCTCTCTCTCTCTCTCTCTCTCTCTCTCTCTCTCTCTTCCTCTCACTCTCTCTCTTCCATACACACATTATATATTAAGTTGAATATCCCTACTGCGACAAGATTCTGGAAAAGTATAGTTAGAAAATCAGGCTTATTCAGGATGTTTGTAACATCTCACTACACTTTGTAAGTAGAGCATATTTGAAAAATGAAGTTCATGATGTCATAAATAAATGTGCTCCACAGTCCATTGCGAAGCAATATGCAACGAATGGCTGTCCTCTTCAGTTGTAATTGTTTGTACTCCAAATAGAATGGTGTTATCAACGGAAGGAAGCATTTATTTGGTTGAACAAGTGTTTCGAAATGGCGGTCGATACACACGGATGATTGTTCAAAGATTTATAGCAAGATTTCTTGATAAACAACCTCCTCATAGCATTACGGTTAGAAATTATTATCTATGGGGTTTCTTGAATAGAAATGTTTACAAAAATAATGTACGCACAATTGAGGACCTGAAAAAAGCCATCATAATTACAATTTAATAAATAACAACAGACATATTGCAGAAGCTACTTTGACAACATGAAGAGATGTGCAGTCATGTCTTGAAGCCCGTGCTGTAGATTTCCAACACCTGTTATAATGAATACTTCACTGATACTTTCCAGCTTCCGTAAAACAACGTTAGATGATAACGTGACTGTTGTAACTAATTTAATGCATTTTAGCACATTTTATTATGACATCATGTATTTAATATTTCAAATTTGTTCTACATTCAAAGTTTAGTGAGACTTTACAAACACCCGGTGTAACTTTATCACCATCTCATTCACGCCAAATCTCTCTCTCTCTCTCTCTTTCTCTCTTTCTCTCTCTCTCTCTCTTGAACACACACACACACACACACACACACACACAGACACACACACACACACACACACACACACACATTATCTCATTCCACCCTCTCTTTTAAGTACACTCTGTATTTGTTCACTCTCTATGTTGTATACATACATTCTCTCTCTCTCTCTCTCTCTCTCTCTCTCTCTCTCTATCTCTCTCTCTCTCTCTCTATCACTCATCTCTCTCTATGTTTATCTCCCCCTTCCCCTCTCTCTCAGACACATTTTGACTACTGCTCTAGAATCTGTGATGGTTGTTCTGATTCAATCGCCAAGTGACTTTACTCACTCCAGAAACGGGCTAGAGTTTAATTTATAGCAAATATGTAACTGACAATCCTAGCCTGCATAAACGCTTCAGTTACTACCACTCCGCAACCTCCTGCTTTTCAATAAGGCCAAACTAATTCTCAAAATTCTACATCGGAATACCTCAAATTACCTTTGACTATTGTTTAAATATAATGCTAGACACAGTAAACGATTAATTATATTGCACATTCCGAAGCCTAGCATAGACTTATACAAAATAAGCTTAAAGTACTCCGCAGCTCATCTGTGGAACAATCTTTGACAAAAAATCACAGACATCACCTATCCCTATACATATAATCGCAAATTATTCTAACATTATCTCAGTAATAGAAATAATAATAATAATAATAAAACCCTACTATAACAGCCAGCTCCCTTTTGGTAAACCAGTATATTCTACATATCTAATGACAATTGCTACACCATTCATTAATATTACTGAGTCGTGTAATATTGATTTTTGCATTTCCCCCATGCCTTTATAATGCATATATTTTATATTATTGCTGTTCTCAGTTAGCCTTGAATGATGTGTGAATTACATAATGTATGAAAGATCGTGATAGAAGGGCAGAATGTTAGACGGGACTGCATGTCAAATTCTTAAACCTTT
>OY992885.1:28823197-28949342 GCA_963921405.1 Cepaea hortensis
GTTTCCCCCGGAGTTTTTTAGGCTTCTTCTTTTCTTTTTCTTCCCAGCGCCTTCTGAATTCCTGGCGCTTGAGTTTCTCCTTGTCGACTGGGTATTCTGTGCCTCCTTCAGAGATCCGACGGTATAGTAGTTCCCTCTTGGGCGTTGTGGTTTGGCTGCTGGCTTTAGCTTGCTGTTCAGACTCGGTCTCTTGGGTTTCTTCTTGCGGTTTTTTCTGTGGCTTCTGTTGGTTTGTTTTGAAAGAGTTCCATTTCAGCTCTATGCAGTTCTCTTTCGGTCTTGATAATTTGTAGGATTTCTTCGTTCTCCTTCTGTATCTCAGACATGCGCTGAATCTCTTGTTTGATGTTGAGCTGGATTTCTTTCATGTCGGCCAGCAGCTTCTCATTATCGCTGGTCGGAGTCGTCGTCAGCAGTGCCTTGACTTGGTTCTTCAACTCGTCTATCTGCTTTTGAAGTTGATCTCTTTCAACTTGTGCTATACCCGTGGCTGTCTCACCCCTCTGCATTGCTTCATTGAATGGTGTCTTTGTGATGATGGCGATCTTTAAGACGTCTCTGTGTCTCTGCAGGTACGGAAAGCCCAGGTATCTTGTTCCATGTTTGCCCAGGCAGTTGGCGCACTTTCTTTTGTTGTTGGGTGCTCGGAAGTCCGTGTCCAGCTTGGCCAGCGGACACTCCTTGAAGGCGTGGTGATCCGCGCAGTATCGGCATATTTCCGTCTTACTGCGACACGTAGCTCTACTGTGGCTGGCCTTCTGACATCTGGAACATTGCGTGATTCTTGGTATGAATCTCTATGGTTGCTGCATTCTCTTTTTGAATGATACTGTGTTCTGCATCTCGCTGCCCTCCGACGTTACTACTGCCAAGGTTGTAGGTATCTTGGAGTAGGTGAGGAGCCGCTCCGCCTTCAAGAATCGGATGTGAAGATTCTCTTCACGTAGCTGCTTCAGGATTTCTTCATCTGTCAGCTCCACAGGAATCCGCTTGACAACCCATCGGACTGTTTTTGAGTCAGTGTTTCCGACTCTGGTGTCTTTCTCCTCCTTCTCTGCTATCTTGGTTCTTGACTGTGTTGGGCTGTCAATCTTCTCCCTCGTAGTAGCTTCAGTAATAGCTGTAGTATCAGGCTCTTTGATGCAGCTAGCAGGTGGGCTCTCGACGTTCTTCTTCTTGTTGTCGGCTCCCACGCTGCACATCTTGGCAACAGCGTTTTTCTTGTTGTTAGACTTTCCACGTGACATTTTCCCGCTGATCAGGCTTCTTGACAGAATAATGCGACTTGACTTGTTAGCGCTCGCAGTGCGAATGTGGACGAACACACGAACGACGCACGACGTGGTAGTCATATTTTCTGCTGTTCAAGTTTTTATAAAATGTCTTCGGTTCTTATCATCCCCTGCATTATACTTCTCACTTGTATTGTCACTGTAACCAAGTTACGAACGAACGAATGAACGAACGACCAACGAACAAAGGAACTTTATTTTCAAAATTGATTAGAACTGGGCACGCAGGCCATCTGACATTCTACCCTTCTGATCTTTGTGCTCTAGTTAAGCCACGGTAACACAATGGCTAGCACACTTGCCCGTCAACAAGATCGTCTTGTGTTTGAATCCTCATCGAAGCAGATCTGTTCAATTGACCTGGGCTTTCAGGACGACCCAGCCTAATTGAGTACCAGGAAGAATGCTGGAAGGTAAAGCGGCCAGCCTGGTATTGACCATGTGGTTCAACGAGCGCCGAATGAGCTATATTAATATAGTACTAGTACCATATACGCGACACGCCTCAAGACCCTGACAAGAGTTGTTTATGTGTTAGTTCTGGGTGTTGCTTAGAGATTGTTGTTCGTCCATCAAGAATGATGACCATTCACTTCATCCAGTGGTGTTGAATGTATGGAGCCGTGAGTTCTTAAATTGCTGGTAAGGTCTATTTTAGCTCGAAATGGTCTTTGACAATGTGGGAAAAGAATGCTTGACGTTCCAGGAGGAGGTTCTCCTGCAGTAGATTTTCTGTCCAGCCTGTTTTTTCACAGCTCTGGCAAGTTCTGTTTGCTTCACAAGTGACTGCACCCTTGCGTAATGATGTAAGCCACGAATGTCGGTCTTTGGCAGCAGTCTCCCAAGTGATGAATTCCTAAAGCTTTTAGTGAGATGTTCAGTGTCTTTAAAGCATTTCCTCTGGCCGCCTTGGGAGCGTTTATCACAACGCAGCTCACCGTAAAAAGAAAATCGTTTAGGGAGCCTGTGATCTGGCATGCGAGTCATATGACCAGCCCAACGAATCTGATTCTTCATTAGTAGAGTGTGGATACTGGGCACGGAGGCTCTTTCTAAGACTTCAGTGTCTGGGATCTTGTTTTGCCATTTAATCTTCAATAGCTTCCTTAGTGCAGACTGTGTGGAAGTGGTTTAATTTGATAGCATGTCGCTGGTAAACAGTCCATGTTTCACAAGCATATAGCAGTTTGGATAATACGACTGCTTTGTAGACTTTCAGCTTTGTTTGCAGGCCTATTCCATTTCTGCCCCACACATTCTTCAGCAGTCTGCCAAAGTCCACGCTGGCCTTGGAAATTCTTGCACACACCTCGTCATCAATTGTGGCAGCTTGTTACACAGTACTGCAAGATAAGTGAATTTGTCCACAACACTTAGTCTATGACAATTCACTTACTGGTGTGTTGACATTCTGGTGGCGGCAGTATGCACAGTGTATCTGTGCCGGCTGTTGTTTGTCGAGACTCCTGTCTTTTCCACTTTTCACATTGGGCAGTGGGGAGCGTTTTGTGTGATATTCACTGGCACAGGAACGGAGCATAATGGGGACGACCCGTTGCTGTGAAGTTGGAACTGCGACTAACTAACTAACTAACTATTCGGCTTATAGATTACATCTTTTGTCTCAGATACGCCTGGTTTGATTTGCGATATGGACTACGTGTGGTTTTGCAAAAGTAGCGAAAAGATTGTATGACTCCCTTTCCAAAATTCCCGGCTTGGTTCTAAGGATCGGACGTCTGTTGTTCTTGGATGTGACAGAGAGTTTGGGTGGACCAATGTGGTTTGTCGCGTGGAAGGGGACTTGGCCAATTGGAGATGGAAGGGGGAGGGTCGTGTAGTCCAACACCCAAGTCAGATTCCAGAGTGAAATAGCTGCCCAAGCTAGATCTCAGAATTATGAAAGCTGCTCGCGTTAGATTTCACATTTGTTAAACGCTGATCGAGTTTGATTTTATATTTGTGAAGGCTGCTTGGGGTAAATTTCAAAGTTGGAAAAGCTGTTCAGACTAGATTTCAAAGATGGAAAACTGTTCGGAGTAGATGTCAAATGTAGAAAAGCTGTTGGGACTAGATTAAAAAATTGGAAAAGCTGATCGAACTAGATTCCAAAGTTTGAAAAACTGGTCGGACTAGATTTCAACGTTGGTAAAGCTGTTGGGATTTTAGAGTTATGAAAACTACTCGCAATGAGTTTTGTTGTGTAACATGTGACATAATGGTATAGCAACATTTGGCCCTCGCCGGTACTACTGAGTTCATGAGCTGTACTGAGATCATCCTTGTGAAATTGATCGTTGACCAAATATTCAGTACGAAGTCATTAAATACTGAACACCTCACATTACAAGTATTATTGATTGGTATAGTTTTCATTATCCCTATTTCCATTCCTTTCTTTCTCGAACATTCTTTATCACAATTATTACCTTGACCCATTCTATTCTTTAGTGTTATTACTTCAACTTCCTTACACCCCAACCAGAGCCGCAGATCCCAAAGACTAGCAAGCTTTCCTGCTTTCTTGTGGTCATGCGTTCGAATATTATTCAAGGCTGGGATATTCTTGTAAATGATCTAGCAGGTTTACCTAGCCGAACATGAGAATTCTCTGAGAAATAAACACTGCCAAAGCGCTATTGGCCACATGTTCAGCCTAGTGCAATTATTTTGCGTACTATTCGTAGTAAAGGTTCCTTTTGTAAGCCAAAGACATGAAGAGCTACACCAATATAGCCATAATCCAAAAATCACTCAGTTAGTGATGCGATCTCAATCCTTGGTAATCGCAGGATCATTTTCCAACTGCATAAATATGGGGAAACCCAGCTTTATAACAAAGGATACCAGGTAGTTTTAAGAGGTTTTTGCTAATTGTAGAATTTTCTGGGAAGAACTCCCCAACCCTCTCCTCTCTCCCCCTCCCCCGCCCGCAACCTTCATTGTTGAGAACTGGTAATCTCACTTCGTTAGGCTATGACCTAGATGATGCGCAGGCCAACCGTTTTACACCCTAACAGTATTACCTGCCATGGATTTACCTTTGCCTTTGTGTTTGCTAACTTACCACTAAATATGAGATTATTCTATCCTTAATCCCCTTATAAAACATGAAATATTAATCCTCCTCATAAAACAAGATAGTTAAATTTTATCTTTTAACAATTGACTATAAAACCAATTAAGACGTATTGATATTAACAGGAATGTAATATAGGGTGTATTTTTAAAAACTGTGGGGTTTTTGAAAATATTGCCGTTCCAAGTTTTGTATTCATCCTCTGTGGAGTTCAAGCAACTTAAAAGGTAAATACAAAACTTGGAACGGCAATATTTTCAAAAACCGCAGAGTCATTAAAAATACACACTGTAATATATTCTATCATCGCTATTTGTGACACGTTTCGGTTGTAATCTGCAATTAATTAAACTTGTACATACCTCATTACAACTTAACTTCATGTTTCAGCAACTCTGAACACAGATACCCTGCTGTTACTATTTATAGTAAACAATAAGAGCTAAGAAGTCATGCAAGTTTCATTACTGCTCGTTGTATGTTTTCCAAGATTCCGACTGGCTAAGTTTATCACCTCGGTTCCAATTTCGTTCTCATGTTAACTTTACGCCGTACACATAAACCAACACACAGATAGACAAAATTCAATTAAAGACAAGCAAGAAGTCAGCAGAGTCGGCAATCCTGGCTTAATGTGGCTCCTGTCAGCCTTACAAGACTTAGACAGAAGACTTCAGTCCACTGGGAATGACGTCGCCCGCCATTATAGTATCTTCATATTTTGGGTTAGATTCCGGAGTTCGCCATTATATTATCTTTATTTTTGGGTTAGATTCCGGAGTCCGCCATTATATTAATATTATCATTATGTTTGGTTAGATTCCGGAGTCCGCCATTATATTATCTTCATTTTTGGGTTAGATTCCGGAATCCGCCATTATATTAATATTATCTTCATGTTTGGGTTAGATTCTGGGGTCCGCCATTATATTATATTCATGTTTGGGTTAGATTCCGGAGTCCGCCATTATATTATCTTCTTTTTTGGGTTAGATTCCGGAGTCCGCCATTATATTAATATTATGTTCATGTTTTTGGTTAGATTCTGGAGTCCGCCATTATATTATGTTCATGTTTGGGTTAGATTCCGGTGTCCGCCATTATATTACCTTCATGTTTGGGTTAGATTCTGGAGGCCGCCATTATATTATCTTCATGTTTGGGTTATATTCCGGAGTCCGTCATTATATTATGTTCATTTTTGGGTTGCGTGGCAAGATAGAGTGACTTAACTGTGGCAACAATTCCATTTACATATATATTGCCTAACATCATCTTTCACTCTTCTGCTCTGTCATATTTTAAAATATGGCTGTGAATGAGGGGCAATGAGAAAACGAACAAGCAAACGAGCAAACAAACAAGCAAATAAACAAGCATATCCATGAAGGTCTCAGAGGTATGATTTTACAGAAGAATGTAAACATTCTGAAAGAGGCTAAGACAAAGAGTCAATTTATCCCAAACATCAGAATGGAGAGTCGCATTTTTCAGCACAAATGAGAATCGGAAATCAATGGCAAACTACTGAACGTAAAAGGTACCAAGAAATCACAAACAGCCACAAAATTATGGAGTTGGCTGCGACGTCCTGTAAAGGATATGCAACTAAATAACTAATTATGGGAAGTGAAATAATGGAATATTCAAAACAATGTTTTCCAGCAGTGAATTTGAATAACGAAGACACAAACAATCGATTGTACGATTTGTTGCCTGGCATTTTGGTTGCATATCGTCAGGTACATCACACGGAAAATGATGAGACATGATTTATGGAAAGAGAGAAGAAAGACAGCGAGAGAAAATTCTGGAAAGCCATTTGTCACGGCACGGAGAAGTGTCAGCACAAGAATTGATACATGCTGTTGAAGATTGCAAACGTGGAGAAGTGTCAGCACAAGAATTGATACATGCTGTTGAAGATTGCAAACATGGAGAAGTGCCAGCACAAGAATTGATACATGCTGTTGAAAATTGCAAACGTGGTGAAGTGTCAGCACAAGAATTGATACATGCCGTTGAAGATTGCAAACATGGAGAAGTGTCAGCACAAGAATTGATACATGCTGTTGAAGATTGCAAACATGGAAAAGTGTCAGCACAAGAATTGATACATGCTGTTGAAGATTGCAAACATGGAGAAGTGTCAGCACAAGAATTGATACATGCTGTGGAAGATTGCAAACATGGAGAAGTGTCAGCACAAGAATTGATACATGCTGTTGAAGATTGCAAACATGGAGAAGTGTCAGCACAAGAATTGATACATGCTGTTGATGATTGCAAACACGGAGTAGTGTCAGCACAAGAATTGATACATGCTGTTGAAGATTGCAAACACGGAGAAGTGTCAGCACAATAATTGATACATGCTGTTGAAGATTGCAAACACGGAGAAGTGTCAGCAAAAGAATTGATACATGCTGTTGAAGATTGCAAACACGGAGAAGTGTCAGCACAAGAATTGATACATGCTGTTGAAGATTGCAAACACGGAGAAGTGTCAGCACAAGATTTGATACATGCTGTTGAAGATTGCAAACACGGAGAAGTGTCAGCACAAGAATTGATACATGCTGTTGAAGATTGCAAACATGGAGAAGTATCAGCACAAGAATTGATACAAGCTGTTGAAGATTGCAAACATGGAGAAGTGTCAGCACAAGAATTGATACATGCTGTTGAAGATTGCAAACATGGAGAAGTGTCAGCACAAGAATTGATACATGCTGTTGAAGATTGCAAACATGGAGAAGTGTCAGCACAAGAATTGATACATGCTGTTGAAGATTGCAAACATGGAGAAGTGTCAGCACAAGAATTGGTACATGCTGTTGAAGATTGCAAACATGGAGAAGTGTCAGCACAAGAATTGATACATGCTGTTGAAGATTGCAAACATGGAAAAGTGTCAGCACAAGAATTGATACATGCTGTTGAAGATTGCAAACATGGAGAAGTGTCAGCACAAGAATTGATACATGCTGTTGAAGAGTGCAAACACGGAGAAGTGTCAGCACAAGAATTGATACATGCTGTTGAAGATTGCAAACATTTAGAAGTGTCAGCACAAGAATTGATACATGCTGTTGAAGATTGCAAACATGGAGAAGTGTCAGCACAAGAATTGATACATGCTGTTGAAGATTGCAAACACGGAGAAGTGTCAGCACAAGAATTGATACATGCTGTTGAAGATTGCAAACATGGAGAAGTGTCAGCACAAGAATTCATACATGCTGTTGAAGATTGCAAACACGGAGAAGTGTCAGCACAAGAATTAATACATGCTGTTGAAGATTGGAAACATGGAGAAGTGTCAGCACAAGAATTGATACATGCTGTTAAAGATTGCAAACACGGAGAATTGTCAGCACAAGAATTGATACATGCTGTTGAAGAATGCAAACACGGAGAAGTGTCAGCACAAGAATTGATACATGCTGTTGAAGATTGTAAACATGGAGAAGTGTCAGCACAAGAATTGATACATGCTGTTGAAGATTGCAAACATGGAGAAGTGTCAGCACAAGAATTGATACATGCTGTTGAAGATTGCAAACATGGAGAAGTGTCAGCACAAGAATTGATACATGCTATTGAAGATTGCAAACATGGAGAAGTGTCAGCACAAGAATTGATACATGCTGTTGAAGATTGCAAACACGGAGAAGTGTCAGCACAAGAATTGATACATGCTGTTGAAGATTGCAAACATTTAGAAGTGTCAGCACAAGAATTGATACATGCTGTTAAAGATTGCAAACATGGAGAAGTGTCAGCACAAGAATTGATACATGCTGTTGAAGATTGCAAACATGGAGAAGTGTCAGCACAAGAATTGATACATGCTGTTGAAGATTGCAAACATGGAGAAGTGTCAGCACAAGAATTGATACATGCTGTTGAAGATTGCAAACATGGAGAAGTGTCAGCACAAGAATTGATACATGCTGTTGAAGATTGCAAACACGGAGAAGTGTCAGCACAAGAATTGATACATGCTGTTGAAGATTGCAAACATGGAGAAGTGTCAACACAAGAATTGATACATGCTGTTGAAGATTGCAAACATGGAGAAGTGTCAGCACAAGAATTGATACATGCTGTTGAAGATTGCAAACACGGAGAAGTGTCAGCACAAGAATTGATACATGCTGTTGAAGATTGCAAACATGGAGAAGTGTCAGCACAAGAATTCATACATGCTGTTGAAGATTGCAAACACGGAGAAGTGTCAGCACAAGAATTAATACATGCTGTTGAAGATTGGAAATATGGAGAAGTGTCAGCACAAGAATTGATACATGCTGTTAAAGATTGCAAACACGGAGAATTGTCAGCACAAGAATTGATACATGCTGTTGAAGAATGCAAACACGGAGAAGTGTCAGCACAAGAATTGATACATGCTGTTGAAGATTGTAAACATGGAGAAGTGTCAGCACAAGAATTGATACATGCTGTTGAAGATTGCAAACATGGAGAAGTGTCAGCACAAGAATTGATACATGCTGTTGAAGATTGCAAACATGGAGAAGTGTCAGCACAAGAATTGATACATGCTATTGAAGATTGCAAACATGGAGAAGTGTCAGCACAAGAATTGATACATGCTGTTGAAGATTGCAAACACGGAGAAGTGTCAGCACAAGAATTGATACATGCTGTTGAAGATTGCAAACATTTAGAAGTGTCAGCACAAGAATTGATACATGCTGTTAAAGATTGCAAACATGGAGAAGTGTCAGCACAAGAATTGATACATGCTGTTGAAGATTGCAAACATGGAGAAGTGTCAGCACAAGAATTGATACATGCTGTTGAAGATTGCAAACATGGAGAAGTGTCAGCACAAGAATTGATACATGCTGTTGAAGATTGCAAACATGGAGAAGTGTCAGCACAAGAATTGATACATGCTGTTGAAGATTGCAAACACGGAGAAGTGTCAGCACAAGAATTGATACATGCTGTTGAAGATTGCAAACATGGAGAAGTGTCAACACAAGAATTGATACATGCTGTTGAAGATTGCAAACATGGAGAAGTGTCAGCACAAGAATTGATACATGCTGTTGAAGATTGCAAACACGGAGAAGTGTCAGCACAAGAATTGATACATGCTGTTGAAGATTGCAAACATGGAGAAGTGTCAGCACAAGAATTGATACATGCTGTTGAAGATTGCAAACACGGAGAAGTGTCAGCACAAGAATTGATACATGCTGTTGAAGATTGCAAACATGGAGAAGTGTCAGCACAAGAACTGATACATGCTGTTGAAGATTGCAAACATGGAGAAGTGTCAGCACAATAATTGATACATGCTGTTGAAGATTGCAAACATGGAGAAGTGTCAGCACAAGAATTGATACATGCTGTTGAAGATTGCAAACATGGAGAAGTGTCAGCACAAGAATTGGTAATTGCTGTTGAAGATTGCAAACATGTTGAAGTGTCAGCACAAGAATTGATACATGCTGTTGAAGATTGCAAACATGGAGAAGTGTCAGCACAAGAATTGATACATGCTGTTGAAGATTGCAAACATGGAGAAGTGTCAGCACAAGAATTGATACATGCTCTTGAAGATTGCAAACACGGAGAAGTGTCAGCACAAGAATTGATACATGCTGTTGAAGATTGCAAACATTTAGAAGTGTCAGCACAAGAATTGATACATGCTGTTGAAGATTGCAAACATGGAGAAGTGTCAGCACAAGAATTGATACATTCTGTTGAAGATTGCAAACACGGAGAAGTGTCAGCACAAGAATTGATACATGCTGTTGAAGATTGCAAACATGGAGAAGTGTCAGCACAAGAATTCATACATGCTGTTGAAGATTGCAAACACGGAGAAGTGTCAGCACAAGAATTGATACATGCTGTTGAAGATTGCAAACACGGAGAAGTGTCAGCACAAGAATTAATACATGCTGTTGAAGATTGGAAACATGGAGAAGTGTCAGCACAAGAATTGATACATGCTGTTAAAGATTGCAAACACGGAGAATTGTCAGCACAAGAATTGATACATGCTGTTGAAGAATGCAAACATGGAGAAGTGTCAGCACAAGAACACAAGAATTGATACATGCTGTTGAAGATTGCAAACATGGAGAAGTGTCAGCACAAGAATTGATACATGCTGTTGAAGATTGCAAACATGGAGAAGTGTCAGCACAAGAATTGATACATGCTGTTGAAGATTGCAAACATGGAGAAGTGTCAGCACAAGAATTGATACATACTGTTGAAGATTGCAAACATGGAGAAGTGTCAGCACAAGAATTGATACATGCTGTTGAAGATTGCAAACATGGAGAAGTGTCAGCACAAGAATTGATACATGCTGTTGAAGATTGCAAACATGGAGAAGTGTCAGCACAAGAATTGATACATGCTGTTGAAGATTGCAAACACGGAGAAGTGTCAGCACAAGAATTGATACATGCTGTTGAAGATTGCAAACATTTAGAAGTGTCAGCACAAGAATTGATACATGCTGTTGAAGATTGCAAACATGGAGAAGTGTCAGCACAAGAATTGATACATGCTGTTGAAGATTGCAAACATGGAGAAGTGTCAGCACAAGAATTGATACATGCTGTTGAAGATTGCAAACACGGAGAAGTGTCAGCACAAGAATTGATACATGCTGTTGACGATTGCAAACATGGAGAAGTGTCAGCACAAGAATTGATACATGCTGTTGAAAATTGCAAACACGGAGAAGTGTCAGCACAAGAATTGATACATGCTGTTGAAGAATGCAAACATGGAGAAGTGTCAGCACACGAATTGATACATGCTGTTGAAGATTGCAAACATGGAGAAGTGTCAGCACAAGAATTGATACATGCTGTTGAATATTGCAAACATGGAGAAGTGTCAGCACAAGAATTGATACATGCTGTTTAAGATTGCAAACATGGAGAAGTGTCAGCACACGAATTGATACATGCTGTTGAAGATTGCAAACATGGAGAAGTGTCAGCACAAGAATTGATACATGCTGTTGAATATTGCAAACATGGAGAAGTGTCAGCACAAGAATTGATACATGCTGTTGAAGATTGCAAACATGGAGAAGTGTCAGCACACGAATTGATACATGCTGTTGAAGATTGCAAACATGGAGAAGTGTCAGCACAAGAATTGATACATGCTGTTGAATATTGCAAACATGGAGAAGTGTCAGCACAAGAATTGATACATGCTGTTGAAGATTGCAAACATGGAGAAGTGTCAGCACAAGAATTGATACATGCTGTTGAAGATTGCAAACACGGAGAAGTGTCAGCACAAGAATTGATACATGCTGTTGAAGATTGCAAACATGGAGAAGTGTCAACACAAGAATTGATACATGCTGTTGAAGATTGCAAACATGGAGAAGTGTCAGCACAAGAATTGATACATGCTGTTGAAGATTGCAAACACGGAGAAGTGTCAGCACAAGAATTGATACATGCTGTTGAAGATTGCAAACATGGAGAAGTGTCAGCACAAGAATTGATACATGCTGTTGAAGATTGCAAACACGGAGAAGTGTCAGCACAAGAATTGATACATGCTGTTGAAGATTGCAAACATGGAGAAGTGTCAGCACAAGAATTGATACATGCTTTTGAAGATTGCAAACACGGAGAAGTGTCAGCACAAGAATTGATACATGCTGTTGAAGATTGCAAACATGGAGAAGTGTCAGCACAAGAATTGATACATGCTGTTAAAGATTGCAAACTTGGAGAAGTGTCAGCACAAGTATTGATACATGCTGTTGAAGTTTGCAAACACGGAGAAGTGTAAGCACAAGAATTGATACATGCTGTTGAAGATTGCAAACATGGAGAAGTATCAGCACAAGAATTGATATAAGCTGTTGAAGATTGCAAACATGGAGAAGTGTCAGCACAAGAATTGATACATGCTGTTGAAGATTGCAAACATGGAGAAGTGTCAGCACAAGAATTGATACATGCTGTTGAAGATTGCAAACATGGAGAAGTGTCAGCACAAGAATTGATACATGCTGTTGAAGATCGCAAACACGGAGAAGTGTCAGCACAAGAATTGATACATGCTGTTGAAGATTGCAAACATGGAGAAGTGTCAGCACAAGAATTGATACATGCTGTTGAAGATTGCAAACACGGGGAAGTGTCAGCACAAGAATTGATACATGCTGTTGAAGATTGCAAACATGGAGAAGTGTCAGCACAAGAATTGATACATGCTGTTGAAGATTGCAAACACGGAGAAGTGTCAGCACAAGAATTGATACATGCTGTTGAAGATTGCAAACATGGAGAAGTGTCAGCACAAGAATTGATACATGCTGTTAAAGATTGCAAACTTGGAGAAGTGTCAGCACAAGAATTGATACATGCTGTTAAAGATTGCAAACACGGAGAAGTATCAGCACAAGAATTGATACATGCTGTTGAAGATTGCAAACACGGAGAAGTGTCAGCACAAGAATTGATACATGCTGTTGAAGATTGCAAACATGGAGAAGTGTCAGCACAAGAATTGATACATGCTGTTGAAGATTGCAAACATGGAGAAGTGTCAGCACAAGAATTGATACATGCTGTTGAAGATTGCAAACACGGAGAAGTGTCAGCACAAGAATTGATACATGCTGTTGAAGATTGCAAACATGGAGAAGTGTCAGCACAAGAATTGATACATGCTGTTGAAGATTGCAAACACGGAGAAGTGTCAGCACAAGAATTGATACATGCTGTTGAAGATTGCAAACATGGAGAAGTGTCAGCACAAGAATTGATACATGCTGTTGAAGATTGCAAACACGGAGAAGTGTCAGCACAAGAATTGATACATGCTGTTGAAGATTGCAAACATGGAGAAGTGTCAGCACAAGAATTGATACATGCTGTTGAAGATTGCAAACACGGAGAAGTGTCAGCACAAGAATTGATACATGCTGTTGAAGATTGCAAACATGGAGAAGTGTCAGCACAAGAATTGATACATGCTTTTGAAGATTGCAAACACGGAGAAGTGTCAGCACAAGAATTGATACATGCTGTTGAAGATTGCAAACATGGAGAAGTGTCAGCACAAGAATTGATACATGCTGTTAAAGATTGCAAACTTGGAGAAGTGTCAGCACAAGTATTGATACATGCTGTTGAAGATTGCAAACACGGAGAAGTGTAAGCACAAGAATTGATACATGCTGTTGAAGATTGCAAACATGGAGAAGTATCAGCACAAGAATTGATATAAGCTGTTGAAGATTGCAAACATGGAGAAGTGTCAGCACAAGAATTGATACATGCTGTTGAAGATTGCAAACATGGAGAAGTGTCAGCACAAGAATTGATACATGCTGTTGAAGATTGCAAACATGGAGAAGTGTCAGCACAAGAATTGATACATGCTGTTGAAGATTGCAAACACGGAGAAGTGTCAGCACAAGAATTGATACATGCTGTTGAAGATTGCAAACATGGAGAAGTGTCAGCACAAGAATTGATACATGCTGTTGAAGATTGCAAACACGGGGAAGTGTCAGCACAAGAATTGATACATGCTGTTGAAGATTGCAAACATGGAGAAGTGTCAGCACAAGAATTGATACATGCTGTTGAAGATTGCAAACACGGAGAAGTGTCAGCACAAGAATTGATACATGCTGTTGAAGATTGCAAACATGGAGAAGTGTCAGCACAAGAATTGATACATGCTGTTAAAGATTGCAAACTTGGAGAAGTGTCAGCACAAGAATTGATACATGCTGTTAAAGATTGCAAACACGGAGAAGTATCAGCACAAGAATTGATACATGCTGTTGAAGATTGCAAACACGGAGAAGTGTCAGCACAAGAATTGATACATGCTGTTGAAGATTGCAAACATGGAGAAGTGTCAGCACAAGAATTGATACATGCTGTTGAAGATTGCAAACATGGAGAAGTGTCAGCACAAGAATTGATACATGCTGTTGAAGATTGCAAACACGGAGAAGTGTCAGCACAAGAATTGATACATGCTGTTGAAGATTGCAAACATGGAGAAGTGTCAGCACAAGAATTGATACATGCTGTTGAAGATTGCAAACACGGAGAAGTGTCAGCACAAGAATTGATACATGCTGTTGAAGATTGCAAACATGGAGAAGTGTCAGCACAAGAATTGATACATGCTGTTGAAGATTGCAAACACGGAGAAGTGTCAGCACAAGAATTGATACATGCTGTTGAAGATTGCAAACATGGAGAAGTGTCAGCACAAGAATTGATACATGCTGTTAAAGATTGCAAACTTGGAGAAGTGTCAGCACAAGAATTGATACATGCTGTTAAAGATTGCAAACACGGAGAAGTATCAGCACAAGAATTGATACATGCTGTTGAAGATTGCAAACACGGAGAAGTGTCAGCACAAGAATTGATACATGCTGTTGAAGATTGCAAACATTTAGAAGTGTCAGCACAAGAATTGATACATGCTGTTGAAGATTGCAAACACGGAGAAGTGTCAGCACAAGAATTGATACATGCTGTTGAAGATTGCAAACATTTAGAAGTGTCAGCACAAGAATTGATACATGCTGTTGAAGATTGCAAACACGGAGAAGTGTCAGCACAAGAATTGATACATGCTGTTGAATATTGCAAACACGGAGAAGTGTCAGCACAAGAATTGATACATGCTACTGAAGATTGCAAACATGGAGAAGTGTCAGCACAAGAATTCATACATGCTGTTGAAGATTGCAAACACGGAGAAGTGTCAGCACAAGAATTGATACATGCTGTTGAAGATTGCAAACACGGAGAAGTGTCAGCACAAGAATTGATACATGCTGTTGAAGATTGGAAACACGGAGAAGTGTCAGCACAAGAATTGATACATGCTGTTAATGATTGCAAACACGGAGAAGTGTCAGCACAAGAATTGATACATGCTGTTGAAGAATGCAAACATGGAGAAGTGTCAGCACAAGAATTGATACATGCTGTTGAAGATTGCAAACATGGAGAAGTGTCAGCACAAGAATTGATACATGCTGTTGAAGATTGCATACATGGAGAAGTGACAGCACAAGAATTGATACATGCTGTTGAAGATTGCAAACATGGAGAAGTGTCAGCACAAGAATTGATACATGCTGTTGAAGATTGCAAACATGGAGAAGTGTCAGCACAAGAATTGATACATGCTGTTGAAGATTGCAAACATGGAGAAGTGTCAGCACAAAAATTGATGCATGCTGTTGAAGATTGAAACATGGAGAAGTGTCAGCACAAGAATTGATACATTCTGTTGAAGATTGCAAACACAGAGAAGTGTCAGCACAAGAATTGATACATGCTGTTGAAGATTGCAAACATGGAGAAGTGTCAGCACAAGAATTGATACATGCTGTTGAAGATTGCAAACATGGAGAAGTGTCAGCACAAGAATTGATACATGCTGATGAACATTGCAAACACGGAGAAGTGTCAGCACAAGAATTGATACATGCTGTTGAAGAATGCAAACACGGAGAAGTGTCAGCACAAGAATTGATACATGCTGTTGACGATTGCAAACATGGAGAAGTGTCAGCACACGAATTGATTCATGCTGTTGAAGATTGCAAACATGGAGAAGTGTCAGCACAAGAATTGATACATGCTGTTGAAGATTGCAAACACGGAGAAGTGTCAGCACAAGAATTGATACATGCTGTTGAAGATTGCAAACATGGAGAAGTGTCAGCACAAGAATTGATACATGCTGTTGAAGATTGCAAACACGGAGAAGTGTCAGCACAAGAATTGATACATGCTGTTGAAGATTGCAAACATGGAGAAGTGTCAGCACAAGAATTGATACATGCTGTTGAAGATTGCAAACACGGAGAAGTGTCAGCACAAGAATTGATACATGCTGTTGAAGATTGCAAACATGGAGAAGTGTCAGCACAAGAATTGATACATGCTGTTAAAGATTGCAAACTTGGAGAAGTGTCAGCACAAGAATTGATACATGCTGTTAAAGATTGCAAACACGGAGAAGTATCAGCACAAGAATTGATACATGCTGTTGAAGATTGCAAACACGGAGAAGTGTCAGCACAAGAATTGATACATGCTGTTGAAGATTGCAAACATGGAGAAGTGTCAGCACAAGAATTGATACATGCTGTTGAAGATTGCAAACATGGAGAAGTGTCAGCACAAGAATTGATACATGCTGTTGAAGATTGCAAACACGGAGAAGTGTCAGCACAAGAATTGATACATGCTGTTGAAGATTGCAAACATGGAGAAGTGTCAGCACAAGAATTGATACATGCTGTTGAAGATTGCAAACACGGAGAAGTGTCAGCACAAGAATTGATACATGCTGTTGAAGATTGCAAACATGGAGAAGTGTCAGCACAAGAATTGATACATGCTGTTGAAGATTGCAAACACGGAGAAGTGTCAGCACAAGAATTGATACATGCTGTTGAAGATTGCAAACATGGAGAAGTGTCAGCACAAGAATTGATACATGCTGTTAAAGATTGCAAACTTGGAGAAGTGTCAGCACAAGAATTGATACATGCTGTTAAAGATTGCAAACACGGAGAAGTATCAGCACAAGAATTGATACATGCTGTTGAAGATTGCAAACACGGAGAAGTGTCAGCACAAGAATTGATACATGCTGTTGAAGATTGCAAACATTTAGAAGTGTCAGCACAAGAATTGATACATGCTGTTGAAGATTGCAAACACGGAGAAGTGTCAGCACAAGAATTGATACATGCTGTTGAATATTGCAAACACGGAGAAGTGTCAGCACAAGAATTGATACATGCTACTGAAGATTGCAAACATGGAGAAGTGTCAGCACAAGAATTCATACATGCTGTTGAAGATTGCAAACACGGAGAAGTGTCAGCACAAGAATTGATACATGCTGTTGAAGATTGCAAACACGGAGAAGTGTCAGCACAAGAATTGATACATGCTGTTGAAGATTGGAAACACGGAGAAGTGTCAGCACAAGAATTGATACATGCTGTTAATGATTGCAAACACGGAGAAGTGTCAGCACAAGAATTGATACATGCTGTTGAAGAATGCAAACATGGAGAAGTGTCAGCACAAGAATTGATACATGCTGTTGAAGATTGCAAACATGGAGAAGTGTCAGCACAAGAATTGATACATGCTGTTGAAGATTGCATACATGGAGAAGTGACAGCACAAGAATTGATACATGCTGTTGAAGATTGCAAACATGGAGAAGTGTCAGCACAAGAATTGATACATGCTGTTGAAGATTGCAAACATGGAGAAGTGTCAGCACAAGAATTGATACATGCTGTTGAAGATTGCAAACATGGAGAAGTGTCAGCACAAAAATTGATGCATGCTGTTGAAGATTGAAACATGGAGAAGTGTCAGCACAAGAATTGATACATTCTGTTGAAGATTGCAAACACAGAGAAGTGTCAGCACAAGAATTGATACATGCTGTTGAAGATTGCAAACATGGAGAAGTGTCAGCACAAGAATTGATACATGCTGTTGAAGATTGCAAACATGGAGAAGTGTCAGCACAAGAATTGATACATGCTGATGAACATTGCAAACACGGAGAAGTGTCAGCACAAGAATTGATACATGCTGTTGAAGAATGCAAACACGGAGAAGTGTCAGCACAAGAATTGATACATGCTGTTGACGATTGCAAACATGGAGAAGTGTCAGCACACGAATTGATTCATGCTGTTGAAGATTGCAAACATGGAGAAGTGTCAGCACAAGAATTGATACATGCTGTTGAAGATTGCAAACATGGAGAAGAGTCAGCACAAGAATTGATACATGCTGTTGAAGATTGCAAACATGGAGAAGTGTCAGCACAAGAATTGATACATGCTGTTGAAGATTGAAAACACGGAGAAGTGTCAGCACAAAAATTGATACATGCTGTTGAAGATTGAAAACACGGAGAAGTGTCAGCACAAGAATTGATACATGCTGTTGAAGATTGAAAACATGGAGAAGTGTCAGCACAAGAATTGATACATGCTATTGAAGAATGCAAACATGGAGAAGTGTCAGCACAAGAATTGATACATGCTGTTGAAGATTGCAAACATGGAGAAGTGTCAGCACAAGAATTGATACATGCTGTTGAAGATTGCAAACATGGAGAAGTGTCAGCACAAGAATTCATACATGCTGTTGAAGATTGCAAACATGGAGAAGTGTCAGCACAAGAATTGATACACGCTGTTGAAGATTGCAAACATGGAGAAGTGTCAGCACAAGAATTGATACATGCTGTTGAAGATTGCAAACACGGAGAAGTGTCAGCACAAGAATTGTTACATGCTGTTGAAGATTGCAAACATTTAGAAGTGTCAGCACAAGAATTGATACATGCTTTTGAAGATTGCAAACATGGAGAAGTGTCAGCACAAGAATTGATACATGCTGTTGAAGTTTGCAAACATGGAGAAGTGTCAGCACAAGAATTGTTGCATGCTGTTGAAGATTGCAAACATGGAGAAGTGTCAGCACAAGAATTGATGCATGCTGTTGAAGATTGCTAACATGGAGAAGTGTCAGCACAAGAATTGATACATTCTGTTGAAGATTGCAAACACGGAGAAGTGTCAGCACAAGAATTGATACATGCTGTTGAAGATTGCAAACATGGAGAAGTGTCAGCACAAGAATTGATACATGCTGTTGAAGATTGCAAACATGGAGAAGTGTCAGCACAAGAATTGATACATGCTGTTGAAGATTGCAAACACGGAGATGTGTCAGCACAAGAATTGATACATGCTGTTGAAGAATGCAAACATGGAGAAGTGTCAGCACAAGAATTGATACATGCTGTTGAAGATTGCAAACATGGAGAAGTGTCAGCACACGAATTGATACATGCTGTTGAAGATTGCAAACATGGAGAAGTGTCAGCACAAGAATTGATACATGCTGTTGAAGATTGCAAACATGGAGAAGTGGCAGCACAAGAATTGATACATGCTGTTAAAGATTGCAACCATGGAGAAGTGTCAGCACAAGAATTGATACATGCTGTTGAAGATTGCAAACATGGAGAAGTGTCAGCACAAGAATTGATACATGCTGTTGAAGATTGCAAACACGGAGAAGTGTCAGCACAAGAATTGATACATGCTTTTGAAGATTGCAAACATGGAGAAGTGTCAGCACAAGAATTGATACATGCTGTTGAAGATTGCAAACATGGAGAAGTGTCAGCACAAGAATTGATACATGCTGTTGAAGATTGCAAACATGGAGAAGTGTCAGCACAAGAATTGATACATGCTGTTGAAGATTGCAAACACGGAGAAGTGTCAGCACAAGAATTGATACATGCTGTTGAAGATTGCAAACATTTAGAAGTGTCAGCACAAGAATTGATACATGCTGTTGAAGATTGCAAACATGGAGAAGTGTCAGCACAAGAATTGATACATGCTGTTGAAGATTGCAACCACGGAAAAGTGTCAGCACAAGAATTGATACATGCTGTTGAAGATTGCAAACATGGAGAAGTGTCAGCACAAGAATTGATACATGCTGTTGAAGATTGCAAACACGGAGAAGTGTCAGCACAAGAACTGATACATGCTGTTGAAGATTGCAAACATGGAGAAGTGTCAGCACAAGAATTGATACATGCTGTTGAAGATTGCAAACACGGAGAAGTGTCAGCACAAGAATTGATACATGCTGTTGAAGAATGCAAACATGGAGAAGTGTCAGCACAAGAATTGATACATGCTGTTGAAGATTGCAAACATGGAGAAGTGTCAGCACAAGAATTGATACATGCTGTTGAAGATTGCAAACATGGAGAAGTGTCAGCAGAAGAATTGATACTTGCTGTTGAAGATTGCAAACATGGAGAAGTGTCAGCACAAGAATTGATACACGCTGTTGATGATTGCAAACATGGAGAAGTGTCAGCACAAGAATTGATACATGCTGTTGAAGATTGCAAACATGGAGAAGTGTCAGCACAAGAATTGATACATGCTGTTGAAGATTGCAAACATGGAGAAGTGTCAGCACAAGAATTGATACATGCTGTTGAAAATTGCAAACATGGAGAAGTGTCAGCACAAGAATTGATACATGCTGTTGAAGAATGCAAACATGGAGAAGTGTCAGCAGAAGAATTGATACATGCTGTTGAAGATTGCAAACATGGAGAAGTGTCAGCACACGAATTGATACATGCTGTTGAAGATTGCAAACATGGAGAAGTGTCAGCTCAAGAATTGATACATGCTGTTGAAGATTGCAAACATGGAGAAGTGTCAGCACAAGAATTGATACATGCTGTTGAAGATTGCAATCATGGAGAAGTGTCAGCACAAGAATTGATACATGCTGTTGAAGATTCCAAACATGGAGAAGTGTCAGCACACGAATTGATACATGCTGTTGAAGATTGCAAACATGGAGAAGTGTCAGCACAAGAATTGATACATGCTGTTGAAGATTGCAAACATGGAGAAGTGTCAGCACAAGAATTGATACATGCTGTTGAAGATTGCAAACATGGAGAAGTGTCAGCACAAGAATTGATACATGCTGTTGAAGATTGCAAACACGGAGAAGTGTCAGCACAAGAATTGATACATGCTGTTGAAGATTGCAAACATGGAGAAGTGTCAGCACAAGAATTGATACATGCTGTTGAAGATTGCAAACATGGAGATGTGTCAGCACAAGAATTGATACATGCTGTTGAAGATTGCAAACATGGAGAAGTGTCAGCACAAGAATTGATACATGCTGTTGAAGATTGCAAACACGGAGAAGTGTCAGCACAAGAATTGATACATGCTGTTGAAGATTGCAAACATTTAGAAGTGTCAGCACAAGAATTGATACATGCTGTTGAAGATTGCAAACATGGAGAAGTGTCAGCACAAGAATTGATACATGCTGTTGAAGATTGCAACCACGGAAAAGTGTCAGCACAAGAATTGATACATGCTGTTGAAGATTGCAAACATGGAGAAGTGTCAGCACAAGAATTGATACATGCTGTTGAAGATTGCAAACACGGAGAAGTGTCAGCACAAGAATTGATACATGCTGTTGAAGATTGCAAACATGGAGAAGTGTCAGCACAAGAATTGATACATGCTGTTGAAGATTGCAAACACGGAGAAGTGTCAGCACAAGAATTGATACATGCTGTTGAAGATTGCAAACATGGAGAAGTGTCAGCACAAGAATTGATACATGCTGTTGAAGATTGCAAACATGGAGAAGTGTCAGCACAAGAATTGATACATGCTGTTGAAGATTGCAAACATGGAGAAGTGTCAGCAGAAGAATTGATACTTGCTGTTGATGATTGCAAACATGGAGAAGTGTCAGCACAAGAATTGATACATGCTGTTGAAGATTGCAAACATGGAGAAGTGTCAGCACAAGATTTGATACACGCTGTTGAAGATTGCAAACATGGAGAAGTGTCAGCACAAGAATTGATACATGCTGTTGAAGATTGCAAACATGGAGAAGTGTCAGCACAAGAATTGATACATGCTGTTGAAGATTGCAAACACGGAGAAGTGTCAGCACAAGAATTGATACATGCTGTTGAAGATTGCAAACATTTAGAAGTGTCAGCACAAGAATTGATACATGCTGTTGAAGATTGCAAACATGGAGAAGTGTCAGCACAAGAATTGATACATGCTGTTGAAGATTGCAACCACGGAAAAGTGTCAGCACAAGAATTGATACATGCTGTTGAAGATTGCAAACATGGAGAAGTGTCAGCACAAGAATTGATACATGCTGTTGAAGATTGCAAACACGGAGAAGTGTCAGCACAAGAACTGATACATGCTGTTGAAGATTGCAAACATGGAGAAGTGTCAGCAGAAGAATTGATACATGCTGTTGAAGATTGCAAACACGGAGAAGTGTCAGCACAAGAATTGATACATGCTGTTGAAGAATGCAAACATGGAGAAGTGTCAGCACAAGAATTGATACATGCTGTTGAAGATTGCAAACATGGAGAAGTGTCAGCACAAGAATTGATACATGCTGTTGAAGATTGCAAACATGGAGAAGTGTCAGCAGAAGAATTGATACTTGCTGTTGAAGATTGCAAACATGGAGAAGTGTCAGCACAAGAATTGATACACGCTGTTGATGATTGCAAACATGGAGAAGTGTCAGCACAAGAATTGATACATGCTGTTGAAGATTGCAAACATGGAGAAGTGTCAGCACAAGAATTGATACATGCTGTTGAAGAATGCAAACATGGAGAAGTGTCAGCACAAGAATTGATACATGCTGTTGAAGATTGCAAACATGGAGAAGTGTCAGCACAAGAATTGATACATGCTGTTGAAGAATGCAAACATGGAGAAGTGTCAGCACAAGAATTGATACATGCTGTTGAAGATTGCAAACATGGAGAAGTGTCAGCACACGAATTGATACATGCTGTTGAAGATTGCAAACATGGAGAAGTGTCAGCTCAAGAATTGATACATGCTGTTGAAGATTGCAAACATGGAGAAGTGTCAGCACAAGAATTGATACATGCTGTTGAAGATTGCAATCATGGAGAAGTGTCAGCACAAGAATTGATACATGCTGTTGAAGATTCCAAACATGGAGAAGTGTCAGCACACGAATTGATACATGCTGTTGAAGATTGCAAACATGGAGAAGTGTCAGCACAAGAATTGATACATGCTGTTGAAGATTGCAAACATGGAGAAGTGTCAGCACAAGAATTGATACATGCTGTTGAAGATTGCAAACATGGAGAAGTGTCAGCACAAGAATTGATACATGCTGTTGAAGATTGCAAACACGGAGAAGTGTCAGCACAAGAATTGATACATGCTGTTGAAGATTGCAAACATGGAGAAGTGTCAGCACAAGAATTGATACATGCTGTTGAAGATTGCAAACATGGAGATGTGTCAGCACAAGAATTGATACATGCTGTTGAAGATTGCAAACATGGAGAAGTGTCAGCACAAGAATTGATACATGCTGTTGAAGATTGCAAACACGGAGAAGTGTCAGCACAAGAATTGATACATGCTGTTGAAGATTGCAAACATTTAGAAGTGTCAGCACAAGAATTGATACATGCTGTTGAAGATTGCAAACATGGAGAAGTGTCAGCACAAGAATTGATACATGCTGTTGAAGATTGCAACCACGGAAAAGTGTCAGCACAAGAATTGATACATGCTGTTGAAGATTGCAAACATGGAGAAGTGTCAGCACAAGAATTGATACATGCTGTTGAAGATTGCAAACACGGAGAAGTGTCAGCACAAGAATTGATACATGCTGTTGAAGATTGCAAACATGGAGAAGTGTCAGCACAAGAATTGATACATGCTGTTGAAGATTGCAAACACGGAGAAGTGTCAGCACAAGAATTGATACATGCTGTTGAAGATTGCAAACATGGAGAAGTGTCAGCACAAGAATTGATACATGCTGTTGAAGATTGCAAACATGGAGAAGTGTCAGCACAAGAATTGATACATGCTGTTGAAGATTGCAAACATGGAGAAGTGTCAGCAGAAGAATTGATACTTGCTGTTGATGATTGCAAACATGGAGAAGTGTCAGCACAAGAATTGATACATGCTGTTGAAGATTGCAAACATGGAGAAGTGTCAGCACAAGATTTGATACATGCTGTTGAAGATTGCAAACATGGAGAAGTGTCAGCACAAGAATTGATACATGCTGTTGAAGATTGCAAACATGGAGAAGTGTCAGCACAAGAATTGATACATGCTGTTGAAGAATGCAAACATGGAGAAGTGTCAGCACAAGAATTGATACATGCTGTTGAAGATTGCAAACATGGAGAAGTGTCAGCACACGAATTGATACATGGTGTTGAAGATTGCAAACATGGAGAAGTGTCAGCACAAGAATTGATACATGCTGTTGAAGATTGCAAACATGGAGAAGTGTCAGCACAAGAATTGATACATGCTGTTGAAGATTGCAAACACGGAGAAGTGTCAGCACAAGAATTGATACATGCTGTTGAAGATTGCAAACATTTAGAAGTGTCAGCACACGAATTGATACATGCTGTTGAAGATTGCAAACATGGAGAAGTGTCAGCTCAAGAATTGATACATGCTGTTGAAAATTGCAAACATGGAGAAGTGTCAGCACAAGAATTGATACATGCTGTTGATGATTGCAAACATGGAGAAGTGTCAGCACAAGAATTGATACATGCTGTTGAAGATTGCAAACATGGAGAAGTGTCAGCACAAGAATTGATACATGCTGTTGAAGATTGCAAACATGGAGAAGTGTCAGCACAAGAATTGATACATGCTGTTGAAGATTGCAAACATGGAGAAGTGTCAGCACATGAATTGATACATGCTGTTGAAGAATGCAAACATGGAGAAGTGTCAGCACAAGAATTGATACATGCTGTTGAAGATTGCAAACATGGAGAAGTGTCAGCACACGAATTGATACATGCTGTTGAAGATTGCAAACATGGAGAAGTGTCAGCTCAAGAATTGATACATGCTGTTGAAGATTGCAAACATGGAGAAGTGTCAGCACAAGAATTGATACATGCTGTTGAAGATTGCAATCATGGAGAAGTGTCAGCACAAGAATTGATACATGCTGTTGAAGATTCCAAACATGGAGAAGTGTCAGCACACGAATTGATACATGCTGTTGAAGATTGCAAACATGGAGAAGTGTCAGCACAAGAATTGATACATGCTGTTGAAGATTGCAAACATGGAGATGTGTCAGCACAAGAATTGATACATGCTGTTGAAGATTGCAAACATGGAGAAGTGTCAGCACAAGAATTGATACATGCTGTTGAAGATTGCAAACACGGAGAAGTGTCAGCACAAGAATTGATACATGCTGTTGAAGATTGCAAACATGGAGAAGTGTCAGCACAAGAATTGATACATGCTGTTGAAGATTGCAAACATGGAGAAGTGTCAGCACAAGAATTGATACATGCTGTTGAAGATTGCAAACACGGAGAAGTGTCAGCACAAGAATTGATACATGCTGTTGAAGATTGCAAACATGGAGAAGTGTCAGCACAAGAATTGATACATGCTGTTGAAGATTGCAAACACGGAGAAGTGTCAGCACAAGAATTGATACATGCTGTTGAAGATTGCAAACATGGAGAAGTGTCAGCACAAGAATTGATACATGCTGTTGAAGATTGCAAACATGGAGAAGTGTCAGCACAAGAATTGATACATGCTGTTGAAGATTGCAAACATGGAGAAGTGTCAGCAGAAGAATTGATACTTGCTGTTGATGATTGCAAACATGGAGAAGTGTCAGCACAAGAATTGATACATGCTGTTGAAGATTGCAAACATGGATAAGTGTCAGCACAAGAATTGATACATGCTGTTGAAGATTGCAAACATGGAGAAGTGTCAGCACAAGAATTGATACATGCTGTTGAAGATTGCAAACATGGAGAAGTGTCAGCACAAGAATTGATACATGCTGTTGAAGAATGCAAACATGGAGAAGTGTCAGCACAAGAATTGATACATGCTGTTGAAGATTGCAAACATGGAGAAGTGTCAGCACACGAATTGATACATGCTGTTGAAGATTGCAAACACGGAGAAGTGTCAGCACAAGAATTGATACATGCTGTTGAAGATTGCAAACATTTAGAAGTGTCAGCACAAGAATTGATACATGCTGTTGAAGATTGCAAACATGGAGAAGTGTCAGCACAAGAATTGATACATGCTGTTGAAGATTGCAACCACGGAAAAGTGTCAGCACAAGAATTGATACATGCTGTTGAAGATTGCAAACATGGAGAAGTGTCAGCACAAGAATTAATACATGCTGTTGAAGATTGCAAACACGGAGAAGTGTCAGCACAAGAACTGATACATGCTGTTGAAGATTGCAAACATGGAGAAGTGTCAGCACAAGAATTGATACATGCTGTTGAAGATTGCAAACACGGAGAAGTGTCAGCACAAGAATTGATACATGCTGTTGAAGAATGCAAACATGGAGAAGTGTCAGCACAAGAATTGATACATGCTGTTGAAGATTGCAAACATGGAGAAGTGTCAGCACAAGAATTGATACATGCTGTTGAAGATTGCAAACATGGAGAAGTGTCAGCAGAAGAATTGATACTTGCTGTTGAAGATTGCAAACATAGAGAAGTGTCAGCACAAGAATTGATACATGCTGTTGATGATTGCAAACATGGAGAAGTGTCAGCACAAGAATTGATACATGCTGTTGAAGATTGCAAACATAGAGAAGTGTCAGCACAAGAATTGATACATGCTGTTGAAGATTGCAAACATGGAGAAGTGTCAGCACAAGAATTGATACATGCTGTTGAAGATTGCAAACATGGAGAAGTGTCAGCACAAGAATTGATACATGCTGTTGAAGAATGCAAACATGGAGAAGTGTCAGCACAAGAATTGATACATGCTGTTGAAGATTGCAAACATGGAGAAGTGTCAGCACACGAATTGATACATGCTGTTGAAGATTGCAAACATGGAGAAGTGTCAGCTCAAGAATTGATACATGCTGTTGAAGATTGCAAACATGGAGAAGTGTCAGCACAAGAATTGATACATGCTGTTGAAGATTGCAAACATGGAGAAGTGTCAGCACAAGAATTGATACATGCTGTTGAAGATTCCAAACATGGAGAAGTGTCAGCACACGAATTGATACATGCTGTTGAAGATTGCAAACATGGAGAAGTGTCAGCACAAGAATTGATACATGCTGTTGAAGATTGCAAACATGGAGAAGTGTCAGCACAAGAATTGATACATGCTGTTGAAGATTGCAAACATGGAGAAGTGTCAGCACAAGAATTGATACATGCTGTTGAAGATTGCAAACACGGAGAAGTGTCAGCACAAGAATTGATACATGCTGTTGAAGATTGCAAACATGGAGAAGTGTCAGCACAAGAATTGATACATGCTGTTGAAGATTGCAAACATGGAGAAGTGTCAGCACAAGAATTGATACATGCTGTTGAAGATTGCAAACATGGAGAAGTGTCAGCACAAGAATTGATACATGCTGTTGAAGATTGCAAACATGGAGAAGTGTCAGCACAAGAATTGATACATGCTGTTGAAGATTGCAAACACGGAGAAGTGTCAGCACAAGAATTGATACATGCTGTTGAAGATTGCAAACATGGAGAAGTGTCAGCACAAGAATTGATACATGCTGTTGAAGATTGCAAACATGGAGAAGTGTCAGCACAAGAATTGATACATGCTGTTGAAGATTGCAAACATGGAGAAGTGTCAGCACAAGAATTGATACATGCTGTTGAAGATTGCAAACATGGAGATGTGTCAGCACAAGAAATGATACATGCTGTTGAAGATTGCAAACATGGAGAAGTGTCAGCACAAGAATTGATACATGCTGTTGAAGATTGCAAACACGGAGAAGTGTCAGCACAAGAATTGATACATGCTGTTGAAGATTGCAAACATTTAGAAGTGTCAGCACAAGAATTGATACATGCTGTTGAAGATTGCAAACATGGAGAAGTGTCAGCACAAGAATTGATACATGCTGTTGAAGATTGCAACCACGGAAAAGTGTCAGCACAAGAATTGATACATGCTGTTGAAGATTGCAAACATGGAGAAGTGTCAGCACAAGAATTGATACATGCTGTTGAAGATTGCAAACACGGAGAAGTGTCAGCACAAGAATTGATACATGCTGTTGAAGATTGCAAACATGGAGAAGTGTCAGCACAAGAATTGATACATGCTGTTGAAGATTGCAAACACGGAGAAGTGTCAGCACAAGAATTGATACATGCTGTTGAAGAATGCAAACATGGAGAAGTGTCAGCACAAGAATTGATACATGCTGTTGAAGATTGCAAACATGGAGAAGTGTCAGCACAAGAATTGATACATGCTGTTGAAGATTGGAAACATGGAGAAGTGTCAGCAGAAGAATTGATATTTGCTGTTGAAGATTGCAAACATAGAGAAGTGTCAGCACAAGAATTGATACCTGCTGTTGATGATTGCAAACATGGAGAAGTGTCAGGACAAGAATTGATACATGCTGTTGAAGATTGCAAACATAGAGAAGTGTCAGCACAAGAATTGATACATGCTGTTGAAGATTGCAAACATGGAGAAGTGTCAGCACAAGAAATGATACATGCTGTTGAAGAATGCAAACATGGAGAAGTGTCAGCACAAGAATTGATACATGCTGTTGAAGATTGCAAACATGGAGAAGTGTCAGCACACGAATTGATACATGCTGTTGAAGATTGCAAACATGGAGAAGTGTCAGCACAAGAATTGATACATGCTGTTGAAGATTGCAAACATGGAGAAGTGTCAGCACAAGAATTGATACATGCTGTTGAAGATTGCAAACTTGGAGAAGTGCCAGCACAAGAATTGATACATGCTGTTGAAGATTCCAAACATGGAGAAGTGTCAGCACACGAATTGATACATGCTGTTGAAGATTGCAAACATGGAGAAGTGTCAGCACAAGAATTGATACATGCTGTTGAAGATTGCAAACATGGAGAAGTGTCAGCACAAGAATTGATACATGCTGTTGAAGATTGCAAACACGGAGAAGTGTCAGCACAAGAATTGATACATGCTGTTGAAGATTGCAAACATTTAGAAGTGTCAGCACAAGAATTGATACATGCTGTTGAAGATTGCAAACATGGAGAAGTGTCAGCACAAGAATTGATACATGCTGTTGAAGATTGCAACCACGGAAAAGTGTCAGCACAAGAATTGATACATGCTGTTGAAGATTGCAAACATGGAGAAGTGTCAGCACAAGAATTGATACATGCTGTTGAAGATTGCAAACACGGAGAAGTGTCAGCACAAGAACTGATACATGCTGTTGAAGATTGCAAACATGGAGAAGTGTCAGCACAAGAATTGATACATGCTGTTGAAGATTGCAAACACGGAGAAGTGTCAGCACAAGAATTAATACATGCTGTTGAAGATTGCGAACACGGAGAAGTGTCAGCACAAGAACTGATACATGCTGTTGAAGATTGCAAACATGGAGAAGTGTCAGCACAAGAATTGATACATGCTGTTGAAGATTGCAAACACGGAGAAGTGTCAGCACAAGAATTGATACATGCTGTTGAAGAATGCAAACATGGAGAAGTGTCAGCACAAGAATTGATACATGCTGTTGAAGATTGCAAACATGGAGAAGTGTCAGCACAAGAATTGATACATGCTGTTGAAGATTGCAAACATGGAGAAGTGTCAGCACAAGAATTGATACATGCTGTTGAAGATTGCAAACATGGAGAAGTGTCAGCACAAGAATTGATACATGCTGTTGAAGATTGCAAACATGGAGAAGTGTCAGCACAAGAATTGATACATGCTGTTGAAGATTGCAAACACGGAGAAGTGTCAGCACAAGAATTGATACATGCTGTTGAAGATTGCAAACATGGAGAAGTGTCAGCACAAGAATTGATACATGCTGTTGAAGATTGCAAACATGGAGAAGTGTCAGCACAAGAATTGATACATGCTGTTGAAGATTGCAAACATGGAGAAGTGTCAGCACAAGAATTGATACATGCTGTTGAAGATTGCAAACATGGAGATGTGTCAGCACAAGAAATGATACATGCTGTTGAAGATTGCAAACATGGAGAAGTGTCAGCACAAGAATTGATACATGCTGTTGAAGATTGCAAACACGGAGAAGTGTCAGCACAAGAATTGATACATGCTGTTGAAGATTGCAAACATTTAGAAGTGTCAGCACAAGAATTGATACATGCTGTTGAAGATTGCAAACATGGAGAAGTGTCAGCACAAGAATTGATACATGCTGTTGAAGATTGCAACCACGGAAAAGTGTCAGCACAAGAATTGATACATGCTGTTGAAGATTGCAAACATGGAGAAGTGTCAGCACAAGAATTGATACATGCTGTTGAAGATTGCAAACACGGAGAAGTGTCAGCACAAGAATTGATACATGCTGTTGAAGATTGCAAACATGGAGAAGTGTCAGCACAAGAATTGATACATGCTGTTGAAGATTGCAAACACGGAGAAGTGTCAGCACAAGAATTGATACATGCTGTTGAAGAATGCAAACATGGAGAAGTGTCAGCACAAGAATTGATACATGCTGTTGAAGATTGCAAACATAGAGAAGTGTCAGCACAAGAATTGATACATGCTGTTGAAGATTGGAAACATGGAGAAGTGTCAGCAGAAGAATTGATATTTGCTGTTGAAGATTGCAAACATAGAGAAGTGTCAGCACAAGAATTGATACCTGCTGTTGATGATTGCAAACATGGAGAAGTGTCAGCACAAGAATTGATACATGCTGTTGAAGATTGCAAACATAGAGAAGTGTCAGCACAAGAATTGATACATGCTGTTGAAGATTGCAAACATGGAGAAGTGTCAGCACAAGAAATGATACATGCTGTTGAAGAATGCAAACATGGAGAAGTGTCAGCACAAGAATTGATACATGCTGTTGAAGATTGCAAACATGGAGAAGTGTCAGCACACGAATTGATACATGCTGTTGAAGATTGCAAACATGGAGAAGTGTCAGCACAAGAATTGATACATGCTGTTGAAGATTGCAAACATGGAGAAGTGTCAGCACAAGAATTGATACATGCTGTTGAAGATTGCAAACTTGGAGAAGTGTCAGCACAAGAATTGATACATGCTGTTGAAGATTCCAAACATGGAGAAGTGTCAGCACACGAATTGATACATGCTGTTGAAGATTGCAAACATGGAGAAGTGTCAGCACAAGAATTGATACATGCTGTTGAAGATTGCAAACATGGAGAAGTGTCAGCACAAGAATTGATACATGCTGTTGAAGATTGCAAACACGGAGAAGTGTCAGCACAAGAATTGATACATGCTGTTGAAGATTGCAAACATTTAGAAGTGTCAGCACAAGAATTGATACATGCTGTTGAAGATTGCAAACATGGAGAAGTGTCAGCACAAGAATTGATACATGCTGTTGAAGATTGCAACCACGGAAAAGTGTCAGCACAAGAATTGATACATGCTGTTGAAGATTGCAAACATGGAGAAGTGTCAGCACAAGAATTGATACATGCTGTTGAAGATTGCAAACACGGAGAAGTGTCAGCACAAGAACTGATACATGCTGTTGAAGATTGCAAACATGGAGAAGTGTCAGCACAAGAATTGATACATGCTGTTGAAGATTGCACACACGGAGAAGTGTCAGCACAAGAATTAATACATGCTGTTGAAGATTGCAAACACGGAGAAGTGTCAGCACAAGAACTGATACATGCTGTTGAAGATTGCAAACATGGAGAAGTGTCAGCACAAGAATTGATACATGCTGTTGAAGATTGCAAACACGGAGAAGTGTCAGCACAAGAATTGATACATGCTGTTGAAGAATGCAAACATGGAGAAGTGTCAGCACAAGAATTGATACATGCTGTTGAAGATTGCAAACATGGAGAAGTGTCAGCACAAGAATTGATACATGCTGTTGAAGATTGCAAACATGGAGAAGTGTCAGCAGAAGAATTGATACTTGCTGTTGAAGATTGCAAACATAGAGAAGTGTCAGCACAAGAATTGATACATGCTGTTGATGATTGCAAACATGGAGAAGTGTCAGCACAAGAATTGATACATGCTGTTGAAGATTGCAAACATAGAGAAGTGTCAGCACAAGAATTGATACATGCTGTTGAAGATTGCAAACATGGAGAAGTGTCAGCACAAGAATTGATACATGCTGTTGAAGATTGCAAACATGGAGAAGTGTCAGCACAAGAATTGATACATGCTGTTGAAGAATGCAAACATGGAGAAGTGTCAGCACAAGAATTGATACATGCTGTTGAAGATTGCAACCACGGAAAAGTGTCAGCACAAGAATTGATACATGCTGTTGAAGATTGCAAACATGGAGAAGTGTCAGCACAAGAATTGATACATGCTGTTGAAGATTGCAAACACGGAGAAGTGTCAGCACAAGAACTGATACATGCTGTTGAAGATTGCAAACATGGAGAAGTGTCAGCACAAGAATTGATACATGCTGTTGAAGATTGCAAACACGGAGAAGTGTCAGCACAAGAATTAATACATGCTGTTGAAGATTGCGAACACGGAGAAGTGTCAGCACAAGAACTGATACATGCTGTTGAAGATTGCAAACATGGAGAAGTGTCAGCACAAGAATTGATACATGCTGTTGAAGATTGCAAACACGGAGAAGTGTCAGCACAAGAATTGATACATGCTGTTGAAGAATGCAAACATGGAGAAGTGTCAGCACAAGAATTGATACATGCTGTTGAAGATTGCAAACATGGAGAAGTGTCAGCACAAGAATTGATACATGCTGTTGAAGATTGCAAACATGGAGAAGTGTCAGCACAAGAATTGATACATGCTGTTGAAGATTGCAAACATGGAGAAGTGTCAGCACAAGAATTGATACATGCTGTTGAAGATTGCAAACATGGAGAAGTGTCAGCACAAGAATTGATACATGCTGTTGAAGATTGCAAACACGGAGAAGTGTCAGCACAAGAATTGATACATGCTGTTGAAGATTGCAAACATGGAGAAGTGTCAGCACAAGAATTGATACATGCTGTTGAAGATTGCAAACATGGAGAAGTGTCAGCACAAGAATTGATACATGCTGTTGAAGATTGCAAACATGGAGAAGTGTCAGCACAAGAATTGATACATGCTGTTGAAGATTGCAAACATGGAGATGTGTCAGCACAAGAAATGATACATGCTGTTGAAGATTGCAAACATGGAGAAGTGTCAGCACAAGAATTGATACATGCTGTTGAAGATTGCAAACACGGAGAAGTGTCAGCACAAGAATTGATACATGCTGTTGAAGATTGCAAACATTTAGAAGTGTCAGCACAAGAATTGATACATGCTGTTGAAGATTGCAAACATGGAGAAGTGTCAGCACAAGAATTGATACATGCTGTTGAAGATTGCAACCACGGAAAAGTGTCAGCACAAGAATTGATACATGCTGTTGAAGATTGCAAACATGGAGAAGTGTCAGCACAAGAATTGATACATGCTGTTGAAGATTGCAAACACGGAGAAGTGTCAGCACAAGAATTGATACATGCTGTTGAAGATTGCAAACATGGAGAAGTGTCAGCACAAGAATTGATACATGCTGTTGAAGATTGCAAACACGGAGAAGTGTCAGCACAAGAATTGATACATGCTGTTGAAGAATGCAAACATGGAGAAGTGTCAGCACAAGAATTGATACATGCTGTTGAAGATTGCAAACATAGAGAAGTGTCAGCACAAGAATTGATACATGCTGTTGAAGATTGGAAACATGGAGAAGTGTCAGCAGAAGAATTGATATTTGCTGTTGAAGATTGCAAACATAGAGAAGTGTCAGCACAAGAATTGATACCTGCTGTTGATGATTGCAAACATGGAGAAGTGTCAGCACAAGAATTGATACATGCTGTTGAAGATTGCAAACATAGAGAAGTGTCAGCACAAGAATTGATACATGCTGTTGAAGATTGCAAACATGGAGAAGTGTCAGCACAAGAAATGATACATGCTGTTGAAGAATGCAAACATGGAGAAGTGTCAGCACAAGAATTGATACATGCTGTTGAAGATTGCAAACATGGAGAAGTGTCAGCACACGAATTGATACATGCTGTTGAAGATTGCAAACATGGAGAAGTGTCAGCACAAGAATTGATACATGCTGTTGAAGATTGCAAACATGGAGAAGTGTCAGCACAAGAATTGATACATGCTGTTGAAGATTGCAAACTTGGAGAAGTGTCAGCACAAGAATTGATACATGCTGTTGAAGATTCCAAACATGGAGAAGTGTCAGCACACGAATTGATACATGCTGTTGAAGATTGCAAACATGGAGAAGTGTCAGCACAAGAATTGATACATGCTGTTGAAGATTGCAAACATGGAGAAGTGTCAGCACAAGAATTGATACATGCTGTTGAAGATTGCAAACACGGAGAAGTGTCAGCACAAGAATTGATACATGCTGTTGAAGATTGCAAACATTTAGAAGTGTCAGCACAAGAATTGATACATGCTGTTGAAGATTGCAAACATGGAGAAGTGTCAGCACAAGAATTGATACATGCTGTTGAAGATTGCAACCACGGAAAAGTGTCAGCACAAGAATTGATACATGCTGTTGAAGATTGCAAACATGGAGAAGTGTCAGCACAAGAATTGATACATGCTGTTGAAGATTGCAAACACGGAGAAGTGTCAGCACAAGAACTGATACATGCTGTTGAAGATTGCAAACATGGAGAAGTGTCAGCACAAGAATTGATACATGCTGTTGAAGATTGCACACACGGAGAAGTGTCAGCACAAGAATTAATACATGCTGTTGAAGATTGCAAACACGGAGAAGTGTCAGCACAAGAACTGATACATGCTGTTGAAGATTGCAAACATGGAGAAGTGTCAGCACAAGAATTGATACATGCTGTTGAAGATTGCAAACACGGAGAAGTGTCAGCACAAGAATTGATACATGCTGTTGAAGAATGCAAACATGGAGAAGTGTCAGCACAAGAATTGATACATGCTGTTGAAGATTGCAAACATGGAGAAGTGTCAGCACAAGAATTGATACATGCTGTTGAAGATTGCAAACATGGAGAAGTGTCAGCAGAAGAATTGATACTTGCTGTTGAAGATTGCAAACATAGAGAAGTGTCAGCACAAGAATTGATACATGCTGTTGATGATTGCAAACATGGAGAAGTGTCAGCACAAGAATTGATACATGCTGTTGAAGATTGCAAACATAGAGAAGTGTCAGCACAAGAATTGATACATGCTGTTGAAGATTGCAAACATGGAGAAGTGTCAGCACAAGAATTGATACATGCTGTTGAAGATTGCAAACATGGAGAAGTGTCAGCACAAGAATTGATACATGCTGTTGAAGAATGCAAACATGGAGAAGTGTCAGCACAAGAATTGATACATGCTGTTGAAGATTGCAAACATGGAGAAGTGTCAGCACACGAATTGATACATGCTGTTGAAGATTGCAAACATGGAGAAGTGTCAGCTCAAGAATTGATACATGCTGTTGAAGATTGCAAACATGGAGAAGTGTCAGCACAAGAATTGATACATGCTGTTGAAGATTGCAAACATGGAGAAGTGTCAGCACAAGAATTGATACATGCTTTTGAAGATTCCAAACATGGAGAAGTGTCAGCACACGAATTGATACATGCTGTTGAAGATTGCAAACATGGAGAAGTGTCAGCACAAGAATTGATACATGCTGTTGAAGATTGCAAACATGGAGAAGTGTCAGCACAAGAATTGATACATGCTGTTGAAGATTGCAAACATGGAGAAGTGTCAGCACAAGAATTGATACATGCTGTTGAAGATTGCAAACACGGAGAAGTGTCAGCACAAGAATTGATACATGCTGTTGAAGATTGCAAACATGGAGAAGTGTCAGCACAAGAATTGATACATGCTGTTGAAGATTGCAAACATGGAGAAGTGTCAGCACAAGAATTGATACATGCTGTTGAAGATTGCAAACATGGAGAAGTGTCAGCACAAGAATTGATACATGCTGTTGAAGATTGCAAACATGGAGAAGTGTCAGCACAAGAATTGATACATGCTGTTGAAGATTGCAAACACGGAGAAGTGTCAGCACAAGAATTGATAAATGCTGTTGAAGATTGCAAACATGGAGAAGTGTCAGCACAAGAATTGATACATGCTGTTGAAGATTGCAAACATGGAGAAGTGTCAGCACAAGAATTGATACATGCTGTTGAAGATTGCAAACATGGAGAAGTGTCAGCACAAGAATTGATACATGCTGTTGAAGATTGCAAACATGGAGATGTGTCAGCACAAGAAATGATACATGCTGTTGAAGATTGCAAACATGGAGAAGTGTCAGCACAAGAATTGATACATGCTGTTGAAGATTGCAAACACGGAGAAGTGTCAGCACAAGAATTGATACATGCTGTTGAAGATTGCAAACATTTAGAAGTGTCAGCACAAGAATTGATACATGCTGTTGAAGATTGTAAACATGGAGAAGTGTCAGCACAAGAATTGATACATGCTGTTGAAGATTGCAACCACGGAAAAGTGTCAGCACAAGAATTGATACATGCTGTTGAAGATTGCAAACATGGAGAAGTGTCAGCACAAGAATTGATACATGCTGTTGAAGATTGCAAACACGGAGAAGTGTCAGCACAAGAATTGATACATGCTGTTGAAGATTGCAAACATGGAGAAGTGTCAGCACAAGAATTGATACATGCTGTTGAAGATTGCAAACACGGAGAAGTGTCAGCACAAGAATTGATACATGCTGTTGAAGAATGCAAACATGGAGAAGTGTCAGCACAAGAATTGATACATGCTGTTGAAGATTGCAAACATGGAGAAGTGTCAGCACAAGAATTGATACATGCTGTTGAAGATTGGAAACATGGAGAAGTGTCAGCAGAAGAATTGATATTTGCTGTTGAAGATTGCAAACATAGAGAAGTGTCAGCACAAGAATTGATACCTGCTGTTGATGATTGCAAACATGGAGAAGTGTCAGCACAAGAATTGATACATGCTGTTGAAGATTGCAAACATAGAGAAGTGTCAGCACAAGAATTGATACATGCTGTTGAAGATTGCAAACATGGAGAAGTGTCAGCACAAGAAATGATACATGCTGTTGAAGAATGCAAACATGGAGAAGTGTCAGCACAAGAATTGATACATGCTGTTGAAGATTGCAAACATGGAGAAGTGTCAGCACACGAATTGATACATGCTGTTGAAGATTGCAAACATGGAGAAGTGTCAGCACAAGAATTGATACATGCTGTTGAAGATTGCAAACATGGAGAAGTGTCAGCACAAGAATTGATACATGCTGTTGAAGATTGCAAACTTGGAGAAGTGTCAGCACAAGAATTGATACATGCTGTTGAAGATTCCAAACATGGAGAAGTGTCAGCACACGAATTGATACATGCTGTTGAAGATTGCAAACATGGAGAAGTGTCAGCACAAGAATTGATACATGCTGTTGAAGATTGCAAACATGGAGAAGTGTCAGCACAAGAATTGATACATGCTGTTGAAGATTGCAAACATGGAGAAGTGTCAGCACAAGAATTGATACATGCTGTTGAAGATTGCAAACATGGAGAAGTGTCAGCACAAGAATTGATACATGCTGTTGAAGATTGCAAACATGGAGAAGTGTCAGCACAAGAATTGATACATGCTGTTGAAGATTGCAAACATGGAGAAGTGTCAGCACAAGAATTGATACATGCTGTTGAAGATTGCAAACATGGAGAAGTGTCAGCACAAGAATTGATACATGCTGTTGAAGATTGCAAACACGGAGAAGTGTCAGCACAAGAATTGATACATGCTGTTGAAGATTGCAAACATGGAGAAGTGTCAGCACAAGAATTGATACATGCTGTTGAAGATTGCAAACATGGAGAAGTGTCAGCACAAGAATTGATACATGCTGTTGAAGATTGCAAACACGGAGAAGTGTCAGCACAAGAATTGATACATGCTGTTGAAGATTGCAAACATGGAGAAGTGTCAGCACAAGAATTGATACATGCTGTTGAAGATTGCAAACACGGAGAAGTGCCAGCACAAGAATTGATACATGCTGTTTAAGATTGCAAACATGGAGAAGTGTCAGCACAAGAATTGATACATGCTGTTGAAGATTGCAAACACGGAGAAGTGTCAGTACAAGAATTGATACATGCTGTTGAAGATTGCAAACTTGGAGAAGTGTCAGCACAAGAATTGATACATGCTGTTGAAGATTGCAAACATGGAGAAGTGTCAGCACAAGAATTGATACATGCTGTTGAAGATTGGAAACATGGAGAAGTGTCAGCACAAGAATTGATACATGCTGTTGAAGATTGCAAACATGGAGAAGTGTCAGCACAAGAATTGATACATGCTGTTGAAGATTGCATACATGGAGAAGTGTCAGCACAAGAATTGTTACATGCTGTTGAAGATTGCAAACATGGAGAAGTGTCAGCACAAGAATTGATACATGCTGTTGAAGATTGCAAACATGGAGAAGTATCAGCACAAGAATTGATACATGCTGTTGAAGATTGCAAACATGGAGAAGTGTCAGCACAAGAATTGATACATGCTGTTGATGATTGCAAACATGGAGAAGTGTCAGCACAAGAATTGATACATGCTGTTGAAGATTGCAAACATGGAGAAGTGTCAGCACAAAAATTGATACATGCTGTTGAAGATTGCAAACATAGAGAAGTGTCAGCACAAGAATTGATACATGCTGTTGAAGATTGCAAACATGGAGAAGTGTCAGCACAAGAATTGATACATGCTGTTGAAGATTGCAAAAATGGAGAAGTGTCAGCACAAGAATTGATACATGCTGTTGAAGATTGCAAACATGGAGAAGTGTCAGCACAAGAATTGATACATGGTGTTGAAGATTGCAAACATGGAGAAGTGTCAGCACAAGAATTGATACATGCTGTTGAAGATTGCAAACATGGAGAAGTGTCAGCACAAGAATTGATGCATGCTGTTGAAGATTGCAAACATGGAGAAGTGTCAGCACAAGAATTGATACATTCTGTTGAAGATTGCAAACACAGAGAAGTGTCAGCACAAGAATTGATACATGCTGTTGAAGATTGCACACATGGAGAAGTGTCAGCACAAGAATTGATACATGCTGTTGAAGATTGCAAACACGGAGAAGTGTCAGCACAAGAATTGATACTTGCTGTTGAAGATTACAAACATAGAGAAGTGTCAGCACAAGAATTGATACATGCTGTTGATGATTGCAAACATGGAGAAGTGTCAGCACAAGAATTGATACATGCTGTTGAAGATTGCAAACATGGAGAAGTGTCAGCACAAAAATTGATACATGCTGTTGAAGATTGCAAACATAGAGAAGTGTCAGCACAAGAATTGATACATGCTGTTGAAGATTGCAAACATGGAGAAGTGTCAGCACAAGAATTGATACATGCTGTTGAAGATTGCAAAAATGGAGAAGTGTCAGCACAAGAATTGATACATGCTGTTGAAGATTGCAAACATGGAGAAGTGTCAGCACAAGAATTGATACATGGTGTTGAAGATTGCAAACATGGAGAAGTGTCAGCACAAGAATTGATACATGCTGTTGAAGATTGCAAACACGGAGAAGTGTCAGCACAAGAATTGATACATGCTGTTGAAGATTGCAAACATAGAGAAGTGTCAGCACAAGAATTGATACATGCTGTTGAAGATTGCAAACATGGAGAAGTGTCAGCACAAGAATTGATACATGCTGTTGAAGATTGCAAACATGGAGAAGTGTCAGCACAAGAATTGATACATGCTGTTGAAGATTGCAAACATGGAGAAGTGTCAGCACAAGAATTGATACATGCTGTTGAAGATTGCAAACATGGAGAAGTGTCAGCACAAGAATTGATACATGCTGTTGAAGATTGCAAACACGGAGAAGTGTCAGCACAAGAATTGATACATGCTGTTGAAGATTGCAAACATGGAGAAGTGTCAGCACAAGAATTGATACATGCTGTTGAAGATTGCAAACATGGAGAAGTGTCAGCACAAGAATTGATACATGCTGTTGAAGATTGCAAACACGGAGAAGTGTCAGCACAAGAATTGATACATGCTGTTGAAGATTGCAAACATGGAGAAGTGTCAGCACAAGAATTGATACATGCTGTTGAAGATTGCAAACACGGAGAAGTGCCAGCACAAGAATTGATACATGCTGTTTAAGATTGCAAACATGGAGAAGTGTCAGCACAAGAATTGATACATGCTGTTGAAGATTGCAAACACGGAGAAGTGTCAGTACAAGAATTGATACATGCTGTTGAAGATTGCAAACTTGGAGAAGTGTCAGCACAAGAATTGATACATGCTGTTGAAGATTGCAAACATGGAGAAGTGTCAGCACAAGAATTGATACATGCTGTTGAAGATTGGAAACATGGAGAAGTGTCAGCACAAGAATTGATACATGCTGTTGAAGATTGCAAACATGGAGAAGTGTCAGCACAAGAATTGATACATGCTGTTGAAGATTGCATACATGGAGAAGTGTCAGCACAAGAATTGTTACATGCTGTTGAAGATTGCAAACATGGAGAAGTGTCAGCAAAAGAATTGATACATGCTGTTGAAGATTGCAAACATGGAGAAGTATCAGCACAAGAATTGATACATGCTGTTGAAGATTGCAAACACGGAGAAGTGTCAGCACAAGAATTGATACATGCTGTTGAAGATTGCAAACATAGAGAAGTGTCAGCACAAGAATTGATACATGCTGTTGAAGATTGCAAACATGGAGAAGTGTCAGCACAAGAATTGATACATGCTGTTGAAGATTGCAAACATGGAGAAGTGTCAGCACAAGAATTGATACATGCTGTTGAAGATTGCAAACATGGAGAAGTGTCAGCACAAGAATTGATACATGCTGTTGAAGATTGCAAACATGGAGAAGTGTCAGCACAAGAATTGATACATGCTGTTGAAGATTGCAAACATGGAGAAGTGTCAGCACAAGAATTGATACATGCTGTTGAAGATTGCAAACACGGAGAAGTGTCAGCACAAGAATTGATACATGCTGTTGAAGATTGCAAACATGGAGAAGTGTCAGCACAAGAATTGATACATGCTGTTGAAGATTGCAAACATGGAGAAGTGTCAGCACAAGAATTGATACATGCTGTTGAAGATTGCAAACACGGAGAAGTGTCAGCACAAGAATTGATACATGCTGTTGAAGATTGCAAACATGGAGAAGTGTCAGCACAAGAATTGATACATGCTGTTGAAGATTGCAAACACGGAGAAGTGCCAGCACAAGAATTGATACATGCTGTTTAAGATTGCAAACATGGAGAAGTGTCAGCACAAGAATTGATACATGCTGTTGAAGATTGCAAACACGGAGAAGTGTCAGTACAAGAATTGATACATGCTGTTGAAGATTGCAAACTTGGAGAAGTGTCAGCACAAGAATTGATACATGCTGTTGAAGATTGCAAACATGGAGAAGTGTCAGCACAAGAATTGATACATGCTGTTGAAGATTGGAAACATGGAGAAGTGTCAGCACAAGAATTGATACATGCTGTTGAAGATTGCAAACATGGAGAAGTGTCAGCACAAGAATTGATACATGCTGTTGAAGATTGCATACATGGAGAAGTGTCAGCACAAGAATTGTTACATGCTGTTGAAGATTGCAAACATGGAGAAGTGTCAGCACAAGAATTGATACATGCTGTTGAAGATTGCAAACATGGAGAAGTATCAGCACAAGAATTGATACATGCTGTTGAAGATTGCAAACACGGAGAAGTGTCAGCACAAGAATTGATACATGCTGTTGAAGATTGCAAACATAGAGAAGTGTCAGCACAAGAATTGATACATGCTGTTGAAGATTGCAAACATGGAGAAGTGTCAGCACAAGAATTGATACATGCTGTTGAAGATTGCAAACATGGAGAAGTGTCAGCACAAGAATTGATACATGCTGTTGAAGATTGCAAACATGGAGAAGTGTCAGCACAAGAATTGATACATGCTGTTGAAGATTGCAAACATGGAGAAGTGTCAGCACAAGAATTGATACATGCTGTTGAAGATTGCAAACACGGAGAAGTGTCAGCACAAGAATTGATACATGCTGTTGAAGATTGCAAACATGGAGAAGTGTCAGCACAAGAATTGATACATGCTGTTGAAGATTGCAAACATGGAGAAGTGTCAGCACAAGAATTGATACATGCTGTTGAAGATTGCAAACACGGAGAAGTGTCAGCACAAGAATTGATACATGCTGTTGAAGATTGCAAACATGGAGAAGTGTCAGCACAAGAATTGATACATGCTGTTGAAGATTGCAAACACGGAGAAGTGCCAGCACAAGAATTGATACATGCTGTTTAAGATTGCAAACATGGAGAAGTGTCAGCACAAGAATTGATACATGCTGTTGAAGATTGCAAACACGGAGAAGTGTCAGTACAAGAATTGATACATGCTGTTGAAGATTGCAAACTTGGAGAAGTGTCAGCACAAGAATTGATACATGCTGTTGAAGATTGCAAACATGGAGAAGTGTCAGCACAAGAATTGATACATGCTGTTGAAGATTGGAAACATGGAGAAGTGTCAGCACAAGAATTGATACATGCTGTTGAAGATTGCAAACATGGAGAAGTGTCAGCACAAGAATTGATACATGCTGTTGAAGATTGCATACATGGAGAAGTGTCAGCACAAGAATTGTTACATGCTGTTGAAGATTGCAAACATGGAGAAGTGTCAGCACAAGAATTGATACATGCTGTTGAAGATTGCAAACATGGAGAAGTATCAGCACAAGAATTGATACATGCTGTTGAAGATTGCAAACATGGAGAAGTGTCAGCACAAGAATTGATACATGCTGTTGAAGATTGCAAACATGGAGAAGTGTCAGCACAAGAATTGATGCATGCTGTTGAAGATTGCAAACATGGAGAAGTGTCAGCACAAGAATTGATACATTCTGTTGAATATTGCAAACACAGAGAAGTGTCAGCACAAGAATTGATACATGCTGTTGAAGATTGCACACATGGAGAAGTGTCAGCACAAGAATTGATACATGCTGTTGAAGATTGCAAACACGGAGAAGTGTCAGCACAAGAATTGATACTTGCTGTTGAAGATTACAAACATAGAGAAGTGTCAGCACAAGAATTGATACATGCTGTTGATGATTGCAAACATGGAGAAGTGTCAGCACAAGAATTGATACATGCTGTTGAAGATTGCAAACATGGAGAAGTGTCAGCACAAAAATTGATACATGCTGTTGAAGATTGCAAACATAGAGAAGTGTCAGCACAAGAATTGATACATGCTGTTGAAGATTGCAAACATGGAGAAGTGTCAGCACAAGAATTGATACATGCTGTTGAAGATTGCAAAAATGGAGAAGTGTCAGCACAAGAATTGATACATGCTGTTGAAGATTGCAAACATGGAGAAGTGTCAGCACAAGAATTGATACATGGTGTTGAAGATTGCAAACATGGAGAAGTGTCAGCACAAGAATTGATACATGCTGTTGAAGATTGCAAACACGGAGAAGTGTCAGCACAAGAATTGATACATGCTGTTGAAGATTGCAAACATAGAGAAGTGTCAGAACAAGAATTGATACATGCTGTTGAAGATTGCAAACATGGAGAAGTGCTCGACCATGTCAATAGGTAAAGCACTTTGTGATGATGCCACTTAATGTCTGTCTAGCTCTTTTATTTTATATCTTATTTTTGGCCGATGAACTTGTATTGCCATGACCAGATCCCATTCGGTCAGGACTTTGAAGAACCTCATTGAGTGCGACCAGTCCACAGACTGGACCCCATCCTGGCCAACCCTCCAATTATCGCCTGGCCAGTTTGCTGATGGGAAGTCGTGGTACCGGACAAGTACACCATGCAGGTATTTGAGCTTGCAGGGGAGAAGGAGAGCTCAGTACGGCTGTGCTCGTGGCGATTGTAACTGGGCAGCAGGTCAGGAGAAAGATCTCCATACCAGATAAATACACATCGTTGTCAGAGCTTAGATGACCTTAAAGTCAACAGAGCTTTTTGAGTTCTCTTGTTTTTGAACTCAAGCGTAGTGCTTACTTGTGAACTTGACTGGTTTGTGCGTGTGAAATAACTTTCTCTGTTACTGTCGTGGATTACCTTTAGTGTCGTCCCTGGGGTGAGGGGAATCAACACCCACATTATATTTTAACCCCTTATCATTATCCTGGAGAATCCACTAGATTCCGTCCACCACACTCCCTCAGTTCATGGACACCTCTTTTTCTCTCTCTCTCTCTCTCTCTCTCTCTCTCTCTCTCTCTCTATCATCACTGGATCATGCCCCCTCTCATTCTTCCCCAACACAACATACTCAACAACTATAGCTTCTAAAAATTAATAACAATTAATTTATTGAAAGAAAAGTGTAATGTATGTGAGAAGTGTATGCGAAGAATGTGTGTCGTATACTATAATGTGTGTAGAATGAGCAGGACGTGACGATTCCCTCGGCTAGCCCAGAACCAGGGCGTTATGTGTCGGCCCTGCAACTATGGAAGCAACCTTGGATGGCGGAAAATGCTATGGACTGTCCCTGCCTTCCTTTGAGGGATGACCGTTGTCTTCGACCGTTCTAACTTGGCCAGCATGTTTGTAGATGGCACCACAAAAGTGAGAGTCTCCCAGGAATGCTACCTGGTCAAAAAAGCACGCTAAAGTCGATGTGTTGGCCTACGGGATTCGGCCCAAGGGCGCATAACAGACACACCGCAATCACATCTGAAAAAACACTCCGGATGAACGAAAAGAAGAATCGGACCAGCAGATTAGGAGCCAAGTCAGATCATCCTAGCAAGATTACACCACAGCACGTTAGCTCAGCACATAAAGACCTCACCGAGCGATGTGTCTCTCCTGCCAGTCGCTGACTTTCTCTGGTAGCTACTTGGTAATCCATATACATGACCATCCGAAATAGATACAGTCTATAGTTTAACACTGATCATGGATCGGTTACACACTGCATACTATAAGTCCCTATAGTTCTTAAATGTACCAATCCCTGTACTGTGAAAATAGGTATCACTGTTATTGGTAACACACTTGATCCTATCTATTGTCTAGATTATCACAAACACAATGTCCCTTGTAATATTCCACTGGAATCTACAACTCCGTGTGAATGCTACGTTTAGTGTTCCTTTTTTTAATCCCTAGTGTTCATTTGATATATGGTGTAAAAACGAACATCACCCATCCTAGGTAAACCCTATCTCACAGGAATCGTTTATATGGTTTTGCTCAACTGAGCCATGTTCTGGTGGACCCTCCCGATCATGGGCCCAGCATAACACTATTGTATAAAGTTTTTTCTCTGAAGTTCTTCATCTTATTAAAACGTTGACTGTTCATCTCGTGTTCTTCCTACCTGGAGTAGAACTTAATCAAAACCAGTGTAGAGCTTCCTCGTAACTGGCGGGGAACCTGTTAGAGAAATAACACACCTGGTGAGAGCACTAGTCACTGACCTTACCAGCTGAGTGTAGGCCTACGGCCTCGCTCAGATATTTATCAGCGAACTAAACTCTGTCATGGAGCAGAGGGGCTCATCACCTTGGTCCGAATTAGGATAAGACAAGGAAAAACCAATAGACATAGTACAGAACCCCAGTAGGCACCCCACTGGAAGATCCCACCATTGGACATTTCCCCCATCTCCCAACCCATCCTCAATCTCTCCAAATATCACCCCACTACACCATTCTCACTAGCAGAGCTAATTATCACCCCACTACCCTATTCTCAACTAGCAGAGCCAATTACCATATCACCCTAGCTAGTTTTTACAATGCAGCTGCCTACAGTCGCCGACACTCTTTTACTGCCTAACCACAACGCAACACACTACGTTGAAGTCCTAAACTCTAACTATCACCTGTCTATCACACATTAATTATACCTAAATACAATCTATGGAGTACCTTATGTAACACTGCTTTACTCCTGAATCACATCTACATTTTGCCATGACAGGCACGTGTATATTAAATTTAATTAATCCCGAACACGGTAGATGTTTTCCAAATTCATACAGAGCTAGCGAAACACCGTCCGTCTAGGCCAACTCTCTTGTTTACAATCGCTGCAACAAGTTAGGTTTTTCAAACAGTCTTGGATTGTTCTAGTGACGTCCTTTGATGTCAACACCAGATGGTCCCAAGGGCAGACTATCCATTTCCCTTACATCACAAGAATTATTGTCTCCCTATCTCAACTACAGCACCCGTCTCTCTTTTATCCTGCGAGTCGGCAAAATAACCTCGTCATATTTTCCGTCTCCCAAGGAATTCTCAAGGACGACTGTACCGTTTGATCTCACCGCCGCCAGTAACAAACAACTTGCAGCTGTGAATCAGACTGTCTCTGTTATTTGTATCATCTGATCGTTAACTTCAGTGGTTTCGTGACAGTTACCAGTTGAACAATGACCACTGCCTCTGCCTTTTAGATGATTCTCAATCAGTCGACTAATTACTTATCAACCAACCAACCGACCATCTGACTACCAATTCAAACAACTAGCCAACGAACCAGTTAACCAACCAACCAGTCAACCAACCAACCAATCAATCAACCAACCAATGAATCAACCAACTAACCAATCAACCAACCAAACAACTAGTCAACGAAACAATTAACCAAACAACCAACCAACCGACCGGCCGACCGACCAACTGACTAGCCAACCAAACGAATAACCAACCAATTAGCCTACCATAAAGCCAACCAACTAGTGAATCAACCAACCAAGTAGCCACTAACCATTTATCAACCAACCAATTAGCCGACCATAATACCAACCAACTAGTCAATTAACCAACCAAGTAGCCACTAACCACTTACCAACCAACAAATAAATCAACCAAATAGCCAACCTACCAACCAACCAATAAAACCAGCCAACAACTTATCAACCACCTACCCAATAAACAAACTGACCAAACAATCCATACATCAACCACCAGCTAATTACCCAATCACTTATTTATCAACTAAATAGTCAACCAACCACTAACCAACCCATACATCAATCAACTAGCTAATCAGCCAATCACTTATTTATCAACTAAATAGTCAACCAACCACTAACCAACCGATACATCTGTAGTCGAGGGACAAGACAAAGGGAGACAATCATAAGACTTATGCTTCCTTCACTACGGTGCTAAGAGGTAAAGAGTAGTTCTGACTTCGTTACGGCCAAAGAAGAAAAATAGTGAAAAGAGAGAGAACCTCACACCGCCTCAACCGACAAAAAAAAAGATGATAGTAATTAGATAAGAAGATATACAAGATCTCGGGCAGGGGCCTCAACTCTGGACAATAACTGTCATACTTGAGGTCCAGACAATGAATTAAGGTGCTAGATTGTGGTAGAAATAATGGTTGTAAAAACTAAAAGAGACTAAACAAACAAATCAAAAACAGTGCAAAAATAGGTCTTTATTTATCAACTGCTACAAATTTTGGTGACAACTTGTGTTCGAACACATTGAATAAAGCATTCAATAAGGGATGTTCAATTACAGATACAACAGACAACTGTATATATCAAACAACAACAGTGGGTAACCCCCAACCAATCAACACCACTTAAGACAACAGGTTACACCAAGTACCACAACACAGGTGCTCCAAGCAATAGCTGGTTAGACTGACACAATAAAGAACCGTGACACAAGCAACACTGCACAGACAATAAGGCACTACAAAAACATAGGTTACACAACATAAACCCCAAGACACGACATAAACAAAGAGTTGTGACACAATTTACTATCCCACCAAGAACCCAGGCCTGCTGACACTAACTAGTCAGCCGCTCCTGTAACAATGGAAAACACAATCTCTGGTTATCATGGTAAAGATTACATATTAAACACATGAAGCAATGAGCACATGCAATATAACATTTGAATTAACCTACATATAATAAATGTCTTTCATCAAATTATCCACCTTGCTATTCCCTCTAGTTGTACTACTGCTATTCTGAGGTAACCCTTGATGTCTAGCATGATCATTCTTGTTTTGCCTCCTTCTTAAAGGTGACTACATATCTACTTGTTAAATACAACAATCAATGTTGCATCATCAGATCACCCACTTTATTATCTTCTCCAGTTGTCACTGCTATCATGAGATTACACTTGATATTGCTAGAATGGACCACCTAATGCAACAATGTCAATCTGCTCCACCTTCTCAGTTCAATGTAACTACACCACACAGCTCCTACACACACAAGCAGTGGAAGATTGATCTCATTTGTCCAGCTGTAAACACATAGCTACAAATAACAGAGTACATACATCAGCCATTGCAAACAAACAACATCTCAGCATTGCTCTGGTTAACATACATCAGACATTGTAGGCAAGCACAACATCTAAACACTGCTTTAGTTAACCCACATCAGAATGGCATCTTTGTTCTGGTAAATTAGGCTGTCATTCCTACATATCAAAATGGCTACATTTACTAAGGAACCCATAAGTTCCCTGTCTACACCTTACATAATATTTTATACATTAATTTGTACCAAGTCACCGGTAACACAGGACAACACAATATTCCCTATAAACCACATGTTCATAGAACACTATCAATGTTCAGTCCATGATAGAGCCACAATCAAACACCACCTATTATATCCTCAGTCTAATGCTCTACGTACTGTTACGCGCACCGGCAACTGTTTCTCTAACACACCATACTCTTTTCTCTAATATAAAACATATATTGACAGGTTGTACCCCTGTGCTCCACATCTGATAGTACACTTTACTCCTATACAACAATACACAACATTATGGACTCCACCACCATCAGACATAGAGTTGCCTCAACACTGGGGCTTCACTGGACAACTACCCCAACAATGCCCAAGTTTGCATGAAGAATACCAGCACTCATATGATATCATGCAAGTTACAGCATTTGATTAGTATCACAAACTAACAACCAACAAGCAAAACATGTCTAACTATGAAAAGCAACAGACACATATACAGTGTGGAACCACCGTATTTGTACAATGTGACAAGGTACCACTTGCACACAGAAAAATCACAACATTCACAGAAAGTTAAAGATAAACATGTATTACACAGGAATTCAATTGAACTCTAAAGCCACACTAAGACAGTTCATAAACAAACCCACCATAGTATCAAGGGAAAGTACAAAATAATGGCAAGAATGCCTCATTCATATGAGACAGAATCAAAGCGTAATAATGTTCATGGGCAGAAACAGCATATCAGTACTAATATAGCAACTGGTGTACTATATATATTATGTCATTATCATTACACACTAATGACAACCAGTGGTGTCGAATGCAAACCACACCAGTGTACTATTATTTGTGACTAGACACATAGCAAGTGCATATGGATATATTTGCGAAAAGTGGTACGTAGCATTAAATTACATTCTCCCCACTGTGCGACAACCGCTATGCTTAACTTAAGACAGAATCTCAGTCACTGATTCCATCAACAACTTGATACACCTACACAAACATTACTGCATTCTGGTAACAAATGTGACACCAGACCTCAATGCTACATGAGAAAACCCTTTACCAATATCAGTTCCAGATACATCTGCCTGTTCTCCCCCAGTAAAGCCACACTTCATTCGCAGTTATGATTACTGATACGAACCCCGCGTATTAAGGTGCATTATTTCCTACGCCTAGTAGCTATCAATCTGCATGGCATCCCTACAATTCAATACATTTCCTAAACTTCCATTTATTACCTATATGTTCTAACTACATATATTAACCGTTGACCCATCATTACCACATATAACATGTAAGTACTCTTCTCTGCTTCACATATGTTATAAATATTACCCATGATCATGATTACTTTCCCCCACTCATTGTTGCTTTGGAGTGTTCACACCCAATACTTGACCAAAGACTCAATGTGATGCCCACCATTGTCACAGAATAATCCTGTAAACATATCTTGCTGCTGTATACACATACACATATTATTCTCACCACTCTGGTATTAAGTAGCCTTCATTTCTAGCAACCTCACAAGCACTTACTCCCCTCTATGCCAACATGGCCAGCATGGCACCATGTGGCATTATTTCAGTCTTTACTATAAACTATAATTTATGACCCCACACATTGTATATTTTGGTGAATCTCCCACATATATATTTATATTTCTTTGTCCCTACCACCTCGCCTAACACACTCTGTTCACACACATCAGTTTTCCCACGCCAACACTTTTCAAGCTGGTAACATGGCGTGTGCTGTGATTTAACAAATATTTATTAAATTAAACATTTTACACTTACGGCTTTTTCTTCTGACATATGTTGTTCACTGATGATCAGATGGGAAACCCACATATCTTGTCTCAAAGCGGGCTGGCCACAAAACTACACAGGGCCCCAGCGCCTTCCTTCACATGGTCTAGCTGGCTGCTACAAAGAAAATGGCCTCAGGTCTCTTTGTTTCAGAGTGGCGTTTTTGGCGTTGTCCAGATTTTTAACTCGAGATAGACCAAACCAAAATTCATTGGTCTGGCGCTATCACATATCCAACGCCTTACTTTTTTTGTCGTCCCGACAAAAGAATATAATATCCTCACCCTAACTATCTCTTTAAAAAAAGTTAATATCCAGCTAGTTCACCACAAAATAAAATCATTAGCCTTCAGTAACCACATAAAAAAGCGAAATCACTAATCAAACAAGCAATTACTAACATCTACACATAAACCATCATCAAAATGACAAATGCCAAAAAAAAATAAAGTCGCCATTACATTGATACCAGGCATTATTCATGACATAACTAATAATATAAGCAGTGTTACCAAAAATAGTGACGCCAATAGGGAGAAACAGTTCCCTGCCGCCTGAGTGTCAACCCAAACAATTATTAAAAAATTTATAATTCCCCTCTTAACTGTTATCTTGACTACTGTACCTCACACTCCTGGCACACCCAGTTAACAAGTAGTCATAGCAGACTTCTAAACCTTGACAATTCCCTAGTCAGGGAACATAACCCTCAACAACAAAAACTTTCTGTCATCTTTGGGGACTTTACCCCCAAAACCTAAACTGCTGGACATACCCCTAAATAATACCACTAAAAAATAGTCTTTTTCTATTCATACATCACTTACAATGTGAAACAGTGTAGATTACATCACCAGGCATCAGTCTGTTCCAAATACCAATAATCTCAACACAAAAGTATAAACCATACTAGCTCAGTTGTTGGTACTAATGACTAAAATAATAGTGAGGGAAAATAGCTCTTCTGCTATAAGAGCACCAATCATAACAAAATGAATACAACCCTCACTTCTTACACAAAAATAATTAAACAAACATAAAAGCTACATAACATTAAACCAGTAACCTTTATATTGGTTACTACTTCCCTTAACTCTGGAAATTCAACACAAAATGCATTAAAAAAATATAATACCATTTGTTTCTTCTAATCACATATAAGCTTCCTGCAGCTAATGGGATACCTTGGTGGTTTGTGCTTCTAACACTCTGTACCCTTACACTAAAAAGAACATTTCATCCTGTGTCACCTATAACCTGGATATAAACACAAAGGAACACCCCATACAGGGTCAACAAAAATTGTTATCTCAATAATATCCCACCTCATGAATTCACCCTGGAAGTTACTCTCTTACTGGACATGATGGTAATGACAACACCACATGAACAACAGAACCACCCCTTTCACCTGGTCTGCCTGGTGTTCTTGCACTCTAAAAGAAAAACATGTCATCACATGACACCATCTACCTGCAATTATAATACATAAAAACAGCAAAACATAACTGCTAATTAACTAACTATACTAAGGCTGTCAATCCAGAAGACTGGGGTTCCCATGTAGCTGAAAACTGTATCATGATAGTATATTTTTAACCACAGTGTCTATTGGAACTAGACTCTTTCTGGCGGGCTTCTACAATCCCTTTTCGCACAAAGTCACGAGTCGACACATCCGTATGCGGAAAATTTTGGCTCACACCCATCACAATACACGGTCCACCTGTCACATTTCTAACACCTTCTAACTGGTCGACCACACTGACACCAGGAGACATCCATCGTCCCCTCTTCCTCCGCCTCTTCCTGCGAAAGAAATTTCTCTGGTTGCCACGCATAACCATCTAGCTATCAGAAGTTGACACTGCACCCACCTGAACTGCAGGGGCTGATCCTTTAGAAGGATCAACCTGGGCCGGACTCTGTTGTCGCTTAAGGCCCTGCTGGTCTCGGTGGCTTACGCTTGCAAATACTTCGCTACAATTCACTCTAGAGGGGTTCTGAAAAACACTAACCCCTCTCTTCGGACACCTGTTCTGAAGGTGGGTGCGGCTTCTACAAACATTGCACCTCTTGCGTCGTACCTTGGGCTGCAGCAACGAATCAGCTAAGTCTCTCATCCTACCTAGCTTAGCTCGGAGCTCCTCCACCACCACATCATAATGCTGGGCCCCTTGACACTCACCACTCACATTAGGCCACCTCCCTGAACTGTAATCTTGAGGTTCTACATATTGGTATGAACTGACTTCTGGAGCTAATGACACACAAGCCCATCGCATGGCCAAGTCTCTAACACAGAGGAAAGTCATTGAAGGGTCTTGCGATATCCTCTCCTCTGCCATTCTCCTGCTGAGAACATTATGTAGTTTTGCAACAAACCAGTCTCTTAGGATCACTGGATCCCAAGCAAACATGCCCCTCTTTCTCTGTGCTTCCAGAACCAAACGAAAAGCTTTGTGGACCCGGTGAGAGAAATCCATGATGGATTCCCCAGCATCTTGTTTGGTCTTGAAAAAAACTGCAGCCAACTCCACCATGCTGCGCTGTTCTCCATACATCTACTGAATGGTCTGCAGCATCTTCTCAGGGTCATTACAAACTGACCTAAGTTCAAGCTCTTCCCACACATTGGGTGCAACACTCTCCCAAATGATGTCAACTCTGTCCTCATCGCACACCGCACCAGTCCTCCAGGCAGATCTCACCTTCCTCACATACTCCTCAACAGTTGGCCCACCTTGCCGGCCAAAACAAGGTACTTCTATCTTCACAGGTGCAACTATGTACCTGACTTCACCAGTGGGCCCTGTGACGTCAGGGGCACCAACTGGGAGGGGAACTACGGTCCCTAACGTTGAAGACAGAGCCATCCTGGCTCTGGATAGGATACAGTGAAAGTGTACTAGGAGGCAATTTATCTGAGCCCACTCACCATACAGGGGACTCCTCTCTTGTGCAGGAATGCCCGGGGGATCTCAGCAGCAAACCTGAGTTCTAATGTCACAATTCAAAGACAATGGACACCACAAACATAAACACTGCCCTATCACACAAAACAATCACTAGATACTAAGACAATCCTAACAGAAAAATCCAAAGGCTGCCACTATATCTCGTCGGGGTTGCCATTTTGTAGTCGAGGGAAAATACAAAATAATGGCAAGAATGCCTCATTCATATGAGACAGAATCAAATCGTAACAATGTTCATGGGCAGAAACTGCATATCAGTACTAATATAGCAACTGGTGTACTATATATATTATGTCATTATCATTACGCACTAATGACAACCAGTGGTGTCGAATGCAAACCACACCAGTGTACTATTATTTGTGACTAGACACATAGCAAGTGCATATGGATATATTTGCGAAAAGTGGTACGTAGCATTAAATCACATTCTCCCCACCGTGCGACAACCGCTATGCTTAACTTAAGACAGAATCTCAGTCACTGATTCCATCAACAACTTGATACACCTACACAAACATTACTGCATTCTGGTAACAAATGTGACACCAGACCTCAATGCTACATTTGAAAACCCTTTACCAATATCAGTTCCAGATACATCTGCCTGTTCTCCCTCAGTAAAGCCACACTTCATTCGCATTTATGATTACTGATACGCACCCCGCGTATTAAGGTGCATTATTTCCTACGCCTAGTAGCTATCAATCTGCACGGCATCCCTACAATTCAATACATTTCCTAAACTTCCATTTATTACCTACATGTTCTAACTACATATATTAACCGTTGACCCATCATTGCCACATATAACATGTAAGTACTCTTCTCTGCTTCACATATGTTATAAATATTACCCATGATGATGATTACTTTCCCCCACTCATTGTTGCTTTGGAGTGTTCACACCCAATACTTGACCAAAGACTCAATGTGATGCCCACCATTGTCACAGAATAATCCTGTAAACATATCTTGCTGCTGTATACACATACACATATTATTCTCACCACTCTGGTATTAAGTAGCCTTCATTTCTAGCAACCTCACAAGCACTTACTCCCCTCTATGCCAACATGGCCAGCAAGGCACCATGTTGCATTATTTCAGTCTTTACTATAAACTATCATTTATGACCCCACACATTGTATATTTTGGTGAATCTCCCACATATCTATTTATATTTCTTTGTCCCTACCACCTCGCCTAACACACTCTGTTCACACACATCAGTTTTCCCACGCCAACACTTTTCAAGCTGGTAACATGGCGTGTGCTGTGATTTAACAAATATGTATTAAATTAAACATTTTACACTTACGGCTTTTTCTTCTGACATATGTTGTTCACTGATGAACAGATGGGAAACCCCACATATCTTGTCTCAAAGCGGGCTGGCCACAAAACTACACAGGGCCCCAGCGCCTTCCTTCACATGGTCTAGCTGGCTGCTACAAGGAAAATGGCCTCAGGTCTCTATGTTTCAGGGTGGCGTTTTTGGCGTTGTCCAGATTTTTAACTCGAGATAGACCAAACCAAAATTCGTTGGTCTGGCGCTATCACACATCAATCAACTAGCTAATCAGCCAATTACTTATCAATCAACTAAACAATCAACCAACCACTAACCCACCGAACAACCAATCATCCAACCAAACAGCCAACCAATCATCCAACCAACCAACTAACCAATCAACGAACCAATCACCTATTAACAATCAACCACTCTACCACTTGTTAACCAACCAGCCAACCCACCACCGAACTACTTAACAGTCAACCAACAAACCAACCAAACAACCATCTCTATCTTATTGTTACATTCTGAACTGTTCTCTTATTAGACATGATATATTTGGGCGTTTATTTTCTAATTGGCTCAGAAGCTGTGGTAGCGGAGATTCTCATATCGATAAAAGATCAACAAGATCTCGATTGCTTATTACAGATCTTGATGAATAAACAGGGCACGAGTATCGTTATTTCCATTTAAATGTCGCACGAGAGGATGCGTTTGAGACTGATGCCGAGCGAGCGAGCTACGGGTGCAGCCTTTACGCACACTCTCCATTTTCTGCTGGGATGTCCTCTCTTTTTGATACATGTGAACTGTGTCAGCATGTTCGTGTGTGTTTGTCCTTTCACTGTGAAACATCATAACTGTGTCTGTATGTTAATATGTGTTTGTCCTCTCTTTTTGATATACATGAACTGTGTCTGAATTTTCAAATGTGTTTGTTCTTACTCCGTGATACATCAGAACAGTGTCTGCATGTTCGTATGTGCTTGTCCTCTCTGTAAACATGGTGCAATCCAGTTTATAAACTTGGTACAATACAGTTTATAAACTTGGTACAATACAGTTTGTAAACTTGGTACAATACAGTTTGTAAACGTGGTACAATGCAGTTTGTAAACTTGGTACATTACAGTTTGTAAACGTGGTACAATGCAGTTTGTAAACGTGGTACAATACAGTTTGTAAACGTGGTACAATACAGGTTAGAAACATCGTACAATACAGTTTGTAAACGTGGTACAATACAGTTTGCAAACGTGGTACAATACAGTTTGTAAACGTGGTACAACACAGATTGTAAACTGTGTACAATACAATTTTTTTAACTCAATACAACACAGTTTGTAAGCATGCAGACACAGTTCTAATGTATCACAGAGGGAGCACAAACACATACGAACATAAAGACACAGTTCTGAAATATCACACAGAGAGGACACACACATACGAAAAGGCAAACATAGTTTTGATGTATCACACAGAGAGAACAAACACATTCGAACAGGCAGACACAGTTCTGATGCTACAAGAAGAATGACTGTGTGACACATCTTCGGATGTGTCGGCTGAAAGGTACATACGTCGCAACGTCGCTGCTTGTGTACCTGCAAGCATACAAACATATATAAACACACGGAACAACAGACACATCAACACATGGACTTAAAAATGCACATTCATACGACCCTGTCTGCGTGCGTGTCTACATACGTACATAAGTAAAGATAATATATTTAGTGCTACAGACAATCATTCTTAAAAAATCACCATCGCATCTCATTATGTTCCTCATGTACAGAGTGTATTTTTAATATGCGGGACTTTTAATATACTGGACTGTCCAGTGTTTGAAAATATTGCAGGTCCAAGCTTTGTATTCACCCTTTGTAAAGTTCATGCAACATAATACGAGGGTAAGTTACTACGTAAGTCACAAATGGCTGTAGAAAAATAACTAAATATGATAACAACTTGAAACCAGTTTATTTTTATACATACATTGTCTCTTTATTTCTCAACAAAATTTCCACCAACATTGATGCACTTATCCCATCGTTTTATCAGTCTTCCCAAACCGGCCGCACAGCACTGTGTACTCTTTTTCCTAAACAGTTTCCACTTCACATTTAACTTCGGCGTCACTCGCAAAATATCTCCCGCCAAGGTGGGTTTATAGTAGACTTAGCCCCTGGCGATTTCCCGTAACGAGGTGCAGAGATGGCAAGAAAATGTTACGAGGGCACGTCAATAAGTAAGTCACACAGTTCTGTGGGATGGCAGGTAAATGAAAACAAAGCATGCATATCTATGCAGCCGGTTTGGAAGAACTGATACAAAGACGGGATAAATGCATCAAAGTTGGTGAAAATTATGTTGAGAAATAAAGGGACAATGTATGTATAAAAATAAAGTGGTTTCAAATTGTTATCGTAGTTAGTTATTTTCCTACAGCCATTTGTGACTTACTTATTAACTTACCCTCGTAGGTAAATATAAAACTTGGACCGGCAATATTTTCAAACACTGCACAGTCATTAAAATTACACCCTGTATCTTACGGTGTCGAGATGAATCATAAACAGAGGGAGAGTGCCCGTTTATGGGCTTCATATATCGGGACTCCCTCTGCCCATTTTTTGCATGGTCGGCTTCTGCTTCTGGTTTCATTTGGTCTATACATCATTGATTGTTGTGGTGTACTGTCAGTTTGTAGCCTAGTTATGTGGCCAAACCACTTCACTTGCTATTTTCTTATGAAATCTAACACTTCTATTACCCCACTTGAGCCATGATTTCATTTCTGATTTTTTTTTTTTTAAATCTCCTCTTGATACATGGAGTATTCTTCACAGGAATCTCATTTCCGTTGTTGTAATTTTTCTTTTCTCTTTTTCTGTCATTGACAAGGTTTGGCATTAATAGCATAGAGATGATAGAAAGATTGTAGGATGTGTTTTTTTTTTTTTTTTTTTTTTTATAGTATCTACTGACATGTGTTTGTTCTTTATTATAGGTTTGCCTTATTTCATCTATTCTCGATCTCGTCCTCTGAAGTGCCGTTTGTTCTTCTTCTTCTGTGTTTTCTTTTTCTGCATGGGGTGTTGTTGTCTTTGTTTTGCTGGCTTATTTACACATATTGTCTATATACGTTTTAAACAAGAGCGAAAAGTGAGTGGGGACGGGGCGGGGGGGGGGGGCGTGGGGGTTCACTTCTGTCGCACTCCCGATCTTGTGATGAAGGGTTCTGAGTGTCATAGGTTTGTTCTTACAGTGTATTCACTGTTTGTTTATTGCAAGGTACTCTTAAAATTTCACTGTTAAGAATTCCCAGTTAACAAGAACAGCGAATTCTTACCAAAACATTGCAATAAACAAACAGATTACTGGTTTAAAACCCTTAAAAATAATTGTAAGGAAACAATATTGAGTAAATAATGAAATATTGCATTAGAAAAACAAAACATTGTGTTATAATTACTTCACGTTCACGAGACAGTCATTTACGTCCTTGAGACAGTCATTTACGTCCAGGGAACAATCATTTACGTCCTCCTGACGATCATTTACGTACAGGAGACAGTCATTTACGTCCTCGTGACTGTCATTTACGTACAGGAGACAGTCATTTACGTCCTGGAGACAGTCATTTACCTCCATGAGACAGTCATTCACGTCCTTGAGACAGTCATTTACGTCCTGGAGTTAGCCATTTACGTCCAGGAGACAGTTATTCACGCCTAGGAGACAGACATTTACGTCCTCAAGACAGTCATTTACGTCCAGGAAACAGTCATTCATGTCCACGAGACAGCCATTCACGTCCACCAGACAGCCATTCACGTCCACCAGACAGCCATTCACGTCCAGACAGCCATTCACGTCAACCAGACAGCCATTCACGTCCACGAGACAGCCATTCACGTCCACCAGACAGCTATTCACGTCCACGAGACAGCCATTCACGTCCACCAGACAGCCATTCACGTCCACCAGACAGCCATTCACGTCCACCAGACAGCCATTCACGTCCACCAGACAGTCATTCACGTCCACTAGACAGCGCGTCCACAAGACAGTCATTTACGTTCAGGAGACAGCCATTCACGTCCACGAGACAGTCATTCACGTCCACGAGACAGCCATTCACGTCCACGAGACAGGCATTCGCGTCAACAAGACAGTCATTTACGTTCAGGAGACAGCCATTCACATTCACAGGACAGTCAAATATTGTAGCTATACCGCCAGCTTTTAATCACCTCGGGTTGTGTTAAAAGGTTGTGTGGTTTTTAATCCACCAAGCTGCCGAAGCGGAGACTTAAAAAGAAATATCAGATGAGTGACTTCCTTATAAACTTTCTTATCTCATTAAAGTGTGTTTTCGTTTCTCTCCTCAGGGAAATCCTCAGCAAGGTCGTTGGGATTAAAACAAGGTTACTGGTCTACTGTCGGCGACGTCAGCAAACGTAATTGTGAGTATTATCTATCTATATATATATTTTTCCTCCTTTCTTTATTTTCTTTTCATCTTCCATGGGAGCTTGGGCTCTCAGCCAACTCACACCCTTCCCTTTGAAGACACAATAAGTTTTGGTTGGATTTTGCAGTTAGTTATTTTTACTGGATATGGATATCCAGTTTTACGCCAAACTTCATAAGTCGTCTCTTGCGACATGCATGGTAGATGGCAGGATTACTATGCTGGGCTTCCATTATAGGTCCCAGTAACGCAGGGGTCTCATGTAGATTAGTGATCTCAATACATCTGTTACATTTGTGCCAGATCGCTATGTCTGAATCGCCTCTAACTGCTTATCCATCGTGTGTGATCATTTATTGTTCTTATATTTCAAACACCGAATTGAACTGAGTCGAGAACCGACTTCAGTGCACACGGGGAATACCCACAAGCGCCGAGTCCTCATTTTCAACCAGTGAAGGGTTCCAATACTATAATGGTGCCCGTTGCAATCTGATTGTATGTCTGTCTTGCTTTACCTATGAGTGACGACTGTCGACCAGATCCTCTGACCACCCATAGCTGCTGCATTCACCCTAGAAAATGATAGTATATCTGTTCTTAATATACGAGGAGGCTTCAAATGAAAACCTTAAATTGTTTGTTCGTTTTCATGAATATATTCTGAAAAAGATAAAGTGCTTGGATTCATGTAGACAAAACTTCTCTTGGCTGCGTATGTAACAATTCATGTTCTACCTGCTGTACGTCTTCACAGAAGTCACGCTGTTTTGATCCTTCCTATTTCACTCATACATTTGCTGGAGACAGGCATGCATTACCATACTGGATCTACAATCGCAGATGAATTTATGTAGGTTTGACCCCTTCACAGAAACAAAAACGCCCTATTTTCGTCCTCGTCTTCTGCTTTACCATTGAAAGATGTTATACTTCCTAAGGACTTGAAACTCTTTACTTGTTTTAAGAAGTGTTCTTTTAAATTAATCTTTGTTGTTCTTCTTTGTTTATAGTCATTACATCTGTTTTACTGGTGTTAATTTTCATGGTATGCTGTTTAGACTATTTATGTGTAATTTTGCTTCTGATTTTGCTATTAGCGCTTGATCGTCCGTAAATAGGTCTATATCTTATGGTGTAATTTGCCGTTGATTATGTGTTCTGTTCTTTATGCGGTGTTATTACGGTCTATGTCTGGCTGGTCTCTTTACAAATGCCGTCTATATACGTTGTGAACAATAGGGGGGACAGGACACAACCTTGTCGTACTCCGGATCTTCTGGTGACGGGCTGGGATGTACCCCGTTTGTTCTTACCATGAATTCACTGTTGTTAAATATAGCTTCTATTAATGTTTGTTGGATGTGTACTCACTCCATATCGTTTAAGGATTTCCCACAGCTTATTTCTATTTACACTATTAAATGCTTTTACTTCTAGTAGAGGTAATAATGCAAATAGTAGTTATAGCAGTAGCAGCAGCAACAGCAGAAGTAGAACAGCACAACAACAAGAACAACGAGAACAAGAACATGAACAACAACAGTAAGGACAACAAGAACAACATCAAAAGTAATTATTAGTTGGAATGAGTTCATCTTCACGGAGTCGGTGAACATTCTATTTATTTTTTATTCCAAACGAAAGAATTTAATTATTGTTTGCAGCTCAGATTTCTAGACGTGTGCTGTTTGATTTCCAACAATGTGTTTTTCAACAAGAATACAATTTACAGACCTGGAAATCCAAGAACGCTTCAAATGTCAATGACTTATTACTTGCCATGTGATTTGCATTTTGTTTTGTTTTGTTGTGTTTGTTTGCTCGATATTTACTTGTCCTTTAAAGATGTTACTTGTGTTTTGATTATTTATGTTGGTTTGAAAACATACAACATAGTTACACTCCCCCCTTCCCCATACTCACTTTTTGAAATATAATTATCGTCACCATTACATTCATCATCATCATCATCATCATCATCATCATCATCATCATCATCATCATCATCATCATCATCATCATCATCATCATCAGCAGCAGCAGCAGCAGCAGCAGCAGCAGCATCATCATCATCATCATCATCAATACACGAAATCATGGAAGACCAAGACGATCACAATTACTGGAGCATAGAGAACGAGAGGTAAAGCTCCTTGAAGGAAACATCATCATATGACGGGGTGGGCACACAAAACTCCAAGCCTCAAGTGCGCGTCTCTGTCCAGGCATGAAAAACCTCATCAAGAAAGTAACGAACGCAATGAACCCATCAGAAGCTGGGAAGCTGACAACAAGCAGCCCAAAGTACGAAAGACAAACTACAATCTACACCATAACACCCTACATAGCCAAATCGAAAATTCGAAGGCTGAAAGGGGGTACTCGTGCCAAAAGTTGGATTGGATTGGAAGCAAATCCAGACCAAAAGAGTTTAAATTAGCTGCTGTATGCAGACGATCAGAGCTTACTATACAAGAACAATGGTTTCTAGCACCATATACAATGTTTTGAAAATTGCTGCCAGAACTTGTATGCGAAGATTAACATTGATCAGACAGAACTGATGATAATTCGACGAGCACCATTGCAATTCAACGTACATGTTAATGGATAATACTTTGAACATGTTAGTAAGTACAAGCATATGGACAATGTGTTTACATAGGATGGGAGACTAAATATAGAAGTAGAAACAAGAATACAGATAGCTAAAAATATCAACTATCAAATAACACTTATGCAGAAATATTCAAATATATAAGCACGCACACAAAAACCAAAAAAAAAAAAAAAAAAAAGCTGAAAGATCCTTTACTCGTTGCAATGCTATATTGCGATTTGCTAGACATGGGCAGTCCAAGAAAAGCACATGTATAAAAATCACATCATGAGATGATTAGATGGAATAAAACAGATAATGAAGAAAGGTAATATGACATTAGCACAAGCAACAAAACAAGCAAAACAGATACACAGTTACATCCACTTTCACTCTACAACGCTTCATGGCAAACGTGATACGACAAAAGAGGAAGATAATCTTAGGTAAATTGTAATTTAATGCTCATTGCCTCAGACTTATATCTAATCATATCCGCTATCAGCACACAGTTTTTTTTTTTTTTTTTTAAATTCGCATATCCTTTTACAGGACATCGCTGTCAACAGCAGCATCTTTCAGCTGTCTGTTGATTTCTTGGCAAGATTACGCTCAGTAGTTTGCCATTGCTTTCTGAGCGGCCGGCTCAGTTATCCCGCAAGTCACCAGAGGGGGACGAACCGCTCCCAGTTCTCGCCCGCTACGAGACTCTGCGTGATAAGCGGGATTACGGAGAAAGTGGTGTAACCCCTCGGCCAGAGAGACCGGCAGCACACAGGTTACTAGATATAAATTCAAGACATACTGTAATGGAATACGAGCCATATTATTTTACTTAATCTCAACGTGTAGAATCTCAGTTTACATAATCTCAACTTATACAGTCTCAGTTTTATCATCATCATCATCATCATCATCATCATCATCATCATCATCATCATCATCATCATCATCATCATCATCATCATCATCATCATTATCATCATCATCATCATCATCATCAAGTGCTGAGAATCCTCCATGCCACCGTCTCAATCCATCCAGCATCATTTCTCTTGGTCAGCCTCTGCCTCTCTTCCCCTCGATCTTTCCAGTCGATACGATGTTCTCCAATGCCTCCCTTCTCGTCAAATGACAAAATAAAGATGTTTGTCTCTTTCTTGTTGTTGTATATTATGATCTAGTTTCATTAGTCTCTTTCAGACAATATTCGTTAGTTACTCTGGCAGTCCAAGGAGTTCGCAACATGAATAGTCACATATCAGAGGCAGGGAATGACGTTAATTGTTAGTCTCAGTTTACTTCACCTCAACTTATAGTCTCATTTACTTAATCTAAACTTCTAAAGTCTCAATTTACTTAATCTAAACTTGTAGAGTCTCCGCTGCTGGAACTAATCGGAATTAAATTGGTTAAAAATGAGGGTACGTGCCTGCTTCAAATGGCGCGTGGTATACTAAGACTGCCCGCCCGGTCACCAAGTGTTCAAATCCCCACCGAAGCAACATTTAATTTTAATTGACCCAGGTCAATACAAGCATATATCAGTGCCAGGGAATATTTAGGGAAGTACAGGGAGACGGCGAGGTTATTAGCAACATCACCGATCGAATTCCCATTGGTTTGTAAAATATAAGGCTAGCATCATTTACACACATACGTCTGTGGACATAGACATTGTTTTCTCTTTTGGTACTGCGACTTCATTTAAATTTTAAAAAAAAACCGCATGGCTGTACATTTTGTCAACATATACGTACATATTAGTAAACATATATTTTGTCAACATATACGTACATGTTAGTAAACATACATTTTGTCAACATATACGTACATATGAGTAAACATACATTTTGTCAACATATACGTACATATTAGTAAACATACATTTTGTCAACATATACGTACATATTAGTAAACATACATTTTGTCAACATATACGTACATATTAGTAAACATACATTTTGTCAACATATACGTACATATTAGTAAACAACTAAACATACATTTTGTCAACATATACGTACATATTAGTAAACATACATTTTGTCAACATATACGTACATATTAGTAAACATACATTTTGTCAACATATACGTACATATTAGTAAACATACATTTTGTCAACATATACGTACATATTAGTAAACATACATTTAGTCAACATATACGTACATATTAGTAAACATAAGATTTTGTCAACATATACGTACATATTAGTAAACATACATTTTGTCAACATATACGTACATATTAGTAAACATAAGATTTTGTCAACATATACGTACATATTAGTAAACATAAGATTTTGTCAACATATATGTACATATTAGTAAACATAAGATTTTGTCAACATATACGTACATATTAGTAAACCTACATTTTGTCAACATATACGTACATATTAGTAAACATAAGATTTTGTCAACATATACGTACATATTAGTAAACATACATTTTGTCAACATATACGTACATATTAGTAAACATACATTTTGTCAACATATACGTACATATTAGTAAACAATACATTTTGTCAACATATACGTACATGTTAGTAAACATACATTTTGTCAACATATACGTACATATTAGTAAACATACATTTTGTCAACATATACGTACATATTAGTAAACATACATTTTGTCAACATATACGTACATATTAGTAAACATACATTTTGTCAACATATACGTACATATTAGTAAACATACATTTTGTCAACATATACGTACATATTAGTAAACATACATTTTGTCAACATATACGTACATATTAGTAAACATACATTTTGTCAACATATACGTACATATTAGTAAACATACATTTTGTCAACATATACGTACATATTAGTAAACATATATTTTGTCAACATATACGTACATATTAGTAAACATAAATTTTGTCAACATATACGTACATATTAGTAAACATACATTTTGTCAACATATACGTACATATTAGTAAACATACATTTTGTCAACATATACGTACATATTAGTAAACATACATTTTGTCAACATATACGTACATATTAGTAAACATACATTTTGTCAACATATACGTACATATTAGTAAACATACATTTTGTCAACATATACGTACATATTAGTAAACATACATTTTGTCAACATATACGTACATATTAGTAAACATACATTTTGTCAACATATACGTACATATTAGTAAACATACATTTTGTCAACATATACGTACATATTAGTAAACATACATTTTGTCAACATATACGTACATATTAGTAAACATACATTTTGTCAACATATACGTACATATTAGTAAACATACATTTTGTCAACATATACGTACATATTAGTAAACATACATTTTGTCAACATATACGTACATATTAGTAAACATACATTTTGTCAACATATACGTACATATTAGTAAACATACATTTTGTCAACATATACGTACATATTAGTAAACATACATTTTGTCAACATATACGTACATATTAGTAAACATACATTTTGTCAACATATACGTACATATTAGTAAACATACATTTTGTCAACATATACGTACATATTAGTAAACATACATTTTGTCAACATATACGTACATATTAGTAAACATACATTTTGTCAACATATACGTACATATTAGTAAACATACATTTTGTCAACATATACGTACATATTAGTAAACATACATTTTGTCAACATATACGTACATATTAGTAAACATACATTTTGTCAACATATACGTACATATTAGTAAACATACATTTTGTCAACATATACGTACATATTAGTAAACATACATTTTGTCAACATATACGTACATATTAGTAAACATACATTTTGTCAACATATACGTACATATTAGTAAACATACATTTTGTCAACATATACGTACATATTAGTAAACATACATTTTGTCAACATATACGTACATATTAGTAAACATACATTTTGTCAACATATACGTACATATTAGTAAACATACATTTTGTTAACATATACGTACATATTAGTAAACATACATTTTGTCAACATATACGTACATATTAGTAAACATAAGATTTTGTCAACATATACGTACATATTAGTAAACATACATTTTGTCAACATATACGTACATATTAGTAAACATACATTTTGTCAACATATACGTACATATTAGTAAACATACATTTTGTCAACATATACGTACATATTAGTAAACATACATTTTGTCAACATATACGTACATATTAGTAAACATACATTTTGTCAACATATACGTACATATTAGTAAACATACATTTTGTCAACATATACGTACATATTAGTAAACATACATTTTGTCAACATATACGTACATATTAGTAAACATACATTTTGTCAACATATACGTACATATTAGTAAACATACATTTTGTCAACATATACGTACATATTAGTAAACATACATTTTGTCAACATATACGTACATATTAGTAAACATACATTTTGTCAACATATACGTACATATTAGTAAACATACATTTTGTCAACATATACGTACATATTAGTAAACATACATTTTGTCAACATATACGTACATATTAGTAAACATACATTTTGTCAACATATACGTACATATTAGTAAACATACATTTTGTCAACATATACGTACATATTAGTAAACATACATTTTGTCAACATATACGTACATATTAGTAAACATACATTTTGTCAACATATACGTATATATTAGTAAACATAAGTTTTTGTTTGGCGCCCGCTCGCTTTGCACTCATGCGTAATCCATACACACTACGTCTAGTAGTACTGGACTGAATTTGTGATTCTGGATTAGCTTTCCCTATTGCCAGTGTCCCTCGTCATCAGGCGTACCCACTCCGACTTAATAGGCACTTGTAATTTACGTTCCCAAGTCAAGGGACTAGAAGTCAACATTTTAGTCCGGCTCTCCGGTGTAGGGGTTGAACCCCTTACCTCGGCATGAGCGCACCGGATGTTTAAGAACGCTCGTTCTTATCCATTCGGCCATGCTCACCTCCTATTAGAAATATAAGATACAGTACTTTACATTTGTTGGTGGTATCCACAGAAAGAGAAGTCAGAAAGGGAACGGTTGTGTACTGACCTCTCAAATTTGCATATAACAGGATCTGTTTCTTTTCTTCTCTGTCCTTGACGATCGCACAATCAAGCGAGTTCTCATCCACGGTCTAAAACAGCAGAATCTCAACAACTGCAAAATCTACAGCTAAATAACAGTGAAACTAAACAACTCTGTCTAACATAATAAAGTAAAGATATGTTGTGCACACACGCGCGCGCACACAAACACTCTCACACACACACACACACACACACACACACACACACACACACACACACACACACACACACACATATGACGTTTGTCCTGGGGCATAGGCTTCTCTTCATGACTACCCAATCCTCTCTCCTCTCTGAAGTGTGCCATTTTAATGAATTTGGTATTACTTAAATTTTGGGGTTTTACCTATTGTTTAAGCTTTCCACGTAAATTTTTCTGTTGTCTTTCTTTGCATCTTCTGTAAGTATCTTCTGACTTGAGCCTACTGTCTATTCTATGTCTTTTGTTGATATACCCCAAGCATTCCATGTGTCTTGCCCTCAAGGACTTTACCATTCCTTTAGTAACACCTGCCATTGTCAATACTTCAATGTTCTTTTCTTAAGTGTTCAAATATTCTAGTTTATTCTTTAAATTCTACTTCTCTTTTCTACTTCGGTAAGCGCCAGTCAACATTTGACAATTTATTTATGTGATGTCTTCGTCGTCTCAGTGCTTTCCCAACAATTGATATTTCTATGCTATGTTATATTACTATCCACATCACAGAAAGGTATAGAAAAACGAATAACCTCAACCCATAAAAAATATTGAATATCACAACACATAGTAAAAACAAATATAATGCATAAAGATAATACTAATATGGAGAAAGAAATATATGTTAATCAGTAAAAATTGGAGATGATGGAAAATTTCGAATATTTTGTGTCATTAATTACCAACGATGGTGAAACAATGAAAGAAATTAGAATTCATAACTTCAAAAACTAAAAAAAAATGAATAAATTGTGGCGTGGGACAGACAGACCTACAGAAATTATATTTTTAAGAACGTGCTCATTCCCATTGCAACATACGCCTGTGAGACCTGGACACATACTAAACAAGCTGTACAGCGCATACATGCCTTTGATTATAAATTTTATAGATGAGTTCTAAAAATATCTTGGATAAAGAAAAGAACAAATGCATCCATACGACAAGAGCTGAATATTGAAGAAGGTTAGCAACTAAAGACAATAAAGCTAAGAAGACTGAAATATTTCGGTCACTTGAAACGTTATGAAAATTTGGAGAGAACAATGATGGGGGTGGGGGGGGAGGAGGGGGAGGGGAGGGTAATATGCCCGGGAAGAGAGGAAGAGGAAGGCCACAGAGAAGATGGGTGCAGAATGTGGAAGATGATCTCCATCTTGCTTATGAAAAGGGAAGTTTTCTAGAAGGTTGTTATGGAAGCGAAGTTCTGCAAAGGACATGGTTCTGAATGAATGAATACTAATATGTTACGTCGAAAGACGTCACATCGCGTAGAGCAGTGGTTCCCTAGGGAGGAATTTGAGGTTTTCCAGGAGAGGAATTAAGATTATTTAAAGATCACATTAATACAAGATCCGATTACTTGATATTGTTTTACCCTCCATACTTCATGGCTCTGTACTTCTCGCACTTCTGAAATTAGTTTTATAACGTCAGTAGACCCGCAAATCACGTTTTATGTAGAGGTCTAGACTTGTTCTAGTATGTGTTATTAAATTTAGCTTACATTATTACACATACTGTGAAGGGGCGAAAAAAAAGGGGGGGGGGGTATTTATAGGGAGGAAATACGAAAGGGGGGATACATTCTGAACATATGGTGAAGGGAGGCATGGGCCAAAAAAGGTTGAGAACCACTGGCGTAGATCATTCCCGCCTTGTATATGAAAAGTGGGATAAATATGCTCTATTTTGAAATTGCATCCGTATGTAACGCTAGGGACACAACTATAATTCAATCAACTTCGATTTCAATAAAGGAATTTCCGTTGCAATGGTCGTATCAACCGTAAACTAACAAGAGAAATCCATTCATTGAAATTGAGTGGCATTTATAGAGGAAACTAGGTCATGGAAACAAGCCACAATACACAGTAAGCAATACACACACTGAATCTAATACATTATAATGTTAAACTGATCTAAAGAGTGGACAATATGTAGGTATCTCTCGCTTTTCGATAGTTCAGCATTGGCATTTCACATTTCGACCCCATTCAAACCGCAATGTTGGAAACTTAAGCTACACTCATAAAAGACAAGCACTCGTGTCTTACCGAGGCCGAAAAGAAGGCAAGGAACAATGCACTACAACCTACCATGTATGTCATTAGAGGTGATTACGGAGGAGTTGGCATCACAACCTACCATGTATGTCATTAGAGGTGATTACGGAGGGTTGGCATCCAACCTACCATGTGTATGTCATAAGAGACAATTAGGGAGGGTTTGCATTACAACCTATCATGTATGTAATAAGAGGCGATTCGGGAGGTTTGGCATTACAACCTACCATGTATGTCATAAGAGACGATTAGACCTTTTCCACTCGATTTTTTTTGGGTCTGACTTGTTGCCAGCTCGGAATATTTTTGGGGAAAAACAATCAAAACTGATGTCAGCTACATTCACTCATTTTCCAATGTTTTGATGTGGAATAAACAACTCCAGACACTTGTCTTTCATATAAAGGACCATGTCGCTTATCTTGTTGCCTCTCGTTACACAGCTAACTGGTGTTCTTGAAGCTTGTTGTGGTGGCTGGACATGTAGCATCCAGTGAATTTGTTCAAACCTTTCTCTGGAAAATATGTTTCTGTAAAATGGCATGTAATCTATCCACTGAGTAGAGAAAAAATCTTGTATCTTTCCTCTCTCCTGCAAGGCCATTCTCAAAATGACTCCTAAATATGCCTTTATTTCAGTTGTGGAAACATCTGACCAAGAATGCCACAATGAACGAGAAGACAGTTGTTTTTGTTGTATCTTCTCAGCTGCATACCTGTTAGTTTCTTTCACTATGTTGTCAAGAAGTGCAGGTGTAAAAAACAGTTGAAAGAAACCACATATTGTTTCAGGCACGTCTGTACCAGATATTTGCACACCAGCGTTTTGAACAGTAAACAAATGTTTAGTTATGTGAGAAGAATTCGATCTGATCCACTCATTACTCGGTACACTAGGCCCAGCTGTTGATTCAGATCGACCATCATTGGTGACATCTTCATCGCTACTGCTGTTATTATTATCAGAACCTTCTTCAGCTGACACATCTCTACTTCCAATGTCTAAATAATCACTGTCACTTCCATTTATAACACTATCCAAAGACACATCTGAATCAGTTTGCTCTAAATGCGTAATAACTTCATCAACAGTCAAGCGAGCGCGTTTGCTAGGACCAGCCATGATTATCGTAGTGATCGTGCCCGGTTCGTTTTAATTCCTGGATTCAAACCATAAAATTGTGGTCCAAACAAATAGATTAATGCCACAAAATTAAGGTCCACACAAATGTCTTACCTGGTAGGACATACGAGTAATTGATACTGCTTTTAAAAAGCATGTCTTACTGGGTAAGACATTCGAGCGGAACGGGAAAATCGGGATGTCTTACCCAGCTGGACACACGAGTGGAAAAGGTTAGGGAGGGTTGGCATTACAACCTACCGTGTATGTCATAAGAAGTGATTAGGGAGTGTTGGCATTACAACCTACCATGTATGTCATAAGAGGCAATTACGGAGGGTTGGCGTGAGACTATCTATCTGATCTCATAGAAAACGTTAGCTGCAGAATTCAACCAATAGTGAACTATTATAAAAATGTTTGAGTCAGCTGTTTGAGTCAGTATGTTCTACAGAGAGATGAAAAACAGAAAAGAACTAGTAAATGACAGAAGTGGAGATTAAAGAACACAATAAAAAACGTTAGTTGCATTTCCTTTACATGACGTTGCAGTCATCCCCAACATGATTTTTGATGTTTGTGATTTTTGGGCAAGTTAAGTTCAGTAGTTTGCCATTGCTTTCTGTTAGACCGTCATTAATTCTATTGTATGGAAACCAACGCAAGGCGGTCTGCTTCAAAATTGCCCGCAACTGTGCTTTGAACGCGGTATGCGGGATTATAAAATGCATTCGTAACCCCCGCGCCAAAAAGCCCACGAGCACAATAAACAAAAACAACAATTGAAAGCTGAAGGCATGCCAGGATTCAGTATAACAAATATACATGCTCTTCATGGTCTGGCGCCTTGTTTTGTAGTGTAACCCTCTCAGCAGCCAAGTGTTCATGCCGACTGCATCGTGCACCGAAGGATATGGGTTCGATTCTGGCCTACGTCGTTTGTTTCACGAGTGCGACTTTCACGGAGACTCTTGGATGTCGTCTTTGGAACAACAGAGTTCGTGTTTTGTGCTTCATTTTAGGCAGTTGAGCTATATGGCATAAAATCCGGTGCAATGAAATCGACCATCTTCACTTTCAAAGCATTAAAAACAATTTAACCACATAAGTCAACATAACTTAAACTTAGCACCTAACCTGCCCTGTTTAACTTTAACTTTAAAGCATTAAAAACCATTTAACGACATAAGTCAACATAACTTAAACTTAGCACCTAACCTGCCCTGTTCAACTTTAACTTTAAAGCAGTGCTACAATATACAAACAATATACAAATCAAAACACCTTTCCGAGAACTAAGACTATTTATAGCAGCAATGCCTCTGGTATAGATATTAATCCTTGCTAGTGTTAAGATTATCCTAGTGTGATCTATAAAAGGAGACTGGATTACTTATGAAGTTGTCGGTGTTCAGTGAAGATTATTGATAAACCAGACCACGTCAGAGATAAGGTGTCAAACTGTGACATGACAAACCCAAGAGCAGGACAGACATTAGAGGTTGAGTTTGTAAATGCAAGAAATACACCCTGAGATGCGGATTAAAAGCTACATATTTTAATAACACTGTTTGCATCTGTCGTTACGAGCCGAGGTGGCAATGAAGTAAGTGAGCTTGTCTTCCGAGGCAGTGTTTCCGGTTCAATCCTCCGTAGAGACAAGATTTTTTTCCTTAACTGTTCGGTGCTGTCTTAAGCTGGTCTAGGAAGGAAAAGCGCCGAAGAAGGAAACCAGCCACCTCACGTGACGTGTTGTAACCTAGAATATGTTACGGCCTAACACTTCACACCGACGGCAGCCATCATTGCCTCTTACTGCCTGTAACAGCGAATAGAAAACCAGAAACGGTATTTGTTCTAGCAAGAAGACCGCGGTGAAATCACTGACTTGTTAACACGGCTGCTGAGTGGTCCAGTGCATATATTGGTCGGATGCGTCCTACTGGGGTTATTCTGCATTGATATGCTGACACGCCGATGTATATTATAAGTAGTAAAGTAAAGTAAAAGTAAAGTAAAAGTAAAAGTAAACGTTAAAGTAAAGTAAAAGTAAAAGTAAAAGTAAAAGTAAAATTAAAGTAAAAGTAAAATTAAAAGTAAAGTAAAAGTAAAGTAAAAGTAAAATTAAAGTAAAAGTAAAAATAAAAGTAAAAGTAAAGTAAAAGTAAAGTAAAAGTAAAAGTAAAGTAACCGTAAAAATAAAAGTAAAAGTAAAAGTAAAGTAAAAGTAAAAGTAAAGTAAAAGTAAAAGTAAAAGTAAAGTAACTGTAAAAGTAAAAATAAAAGTAAAGTAAAACTAAAACTAAAGTAAAAGTAAAAGTAAAGTAAAAGTAAAATTAAAGTAAAAGTAAAATTAAAGTAAAAGTAAAATTAAAGTAAAAGTAAAAGTAAAGTAACCGTAAAAGTAAAAATAAAAGTAAAGTAAAACTAAAACTAAAGTAAAAGTAAAACTAAAGTAAAAGTAAAAGTAAAGTAAAAGTAAAAGTAAAAGTAAAGTAACCGTAAAAGTAAAAATAAAAGTAAAGTAAAAGTAAAAGTAAAAGTAAAAGTAAAGTAAAAGTAAAAGTAAAAGTAAAGTAACCGTAAAAGTAAAAATAAAAGTAAAGTAAAACTAAAACTAAAGTAAAAGTAAAAGTAAAGTAAAAGTAAAAGTAAGTAAAAGTAAAATTAAAGTAAAAGTAAAATTAAAGTAAAAGTAAAATTAAAGTAAAAGTAAAAGTAAAGTAACCGTAAAAGTACAAATAAAAGTAAAGTAAAAGTAAAGTACATTAAAGGAGTAAAGTAAACGACTCTAAAGGCGCATTGAGCATATGGTCCTAGATCCACATTTGTAAAGACCAATTAAGTAATGTGATCAGTATCACACCGGCGGCCTTTACTTCCTAAGGCATTTCCTGGTACCAAAGTTATGCTGCACCGACCTGGCAGCGATCTATTCAGCTTGTTCTTTTCGATTCCCCACTGTTGAGAGATGTCTAACTGGAGTGCCACTGAGTGTTTACAATTCTTACCTTGGAAATTAAAGTTGATTGTCCCTATTCACACCATGAGGCATAATGGGTGTATGGTTGTTGTCCCATTTTTGGACCAATAGACACATGGTTGGTGATATGTTTATAACAAACTGATCGCCTCGACATCCCAGATAATTTCCTAGTACCCATTTTAGCGTCGATCTGGAAGTCGAGTTCGATGTATCAACATCCTACAGCAAGAGGATTCAAACATATTACTACTGGGCCATTAGGCAAGGGTATTCATCATTTTCTGATTGTATAAAAATCAATATAGTCCGCGCCGTGAATATAACCACTTCTTCACGTTCCAGAGGCGGACGGCGCATCCTGTAATCCATTCCACCCACTGTCTTCGGGATTCTACAATACACAAAAGAAACACAACGATGTACTCTTAGCTACCCACCACCTGTCTTTAGGAGTGTATAATAAATAATAACAGAGGGGAAAAAAAACATTAACACCAGCTTCCACTTTTGCGGCAAGCTTCGTGGGGGAGGATTTTCTAACGAGTCAAGAAGCTCTCTGAAGTAGTGCTCGCAGTAATTTTCAGGTGCTGACTGTGAGGGCAGTTCTTATACGACCGCGAGAAAAAAAAAACCGAATGACCAGTCGAATAAAACGTGACGTTTTAACTTTTCTCTACCAAAACATTCACCAAACGTGAATTTTTATTTATTTATTTATTTATTTTGCATATGCTGTTTACAGGACATTGCAGTAAACACCAGCATATTTCAGCTGCCGGTGATGTCTTGGCAAGTTTACGTAATCCCTTATATCCACATAGAGTAACGCAGCTGCGCAAGATTCGGTAGCGGATCGGGTCACGCTCGTTACTTGGGGGATATGTGAGCCGGTGTTTCAGAAAGCAATGGCAAACTACTGAGCGTAATCTTGTCAATAAATTAACAACAGCGGTAAAATGCTGGTGTTAACAGCAATGTCTGGTAAATAGGATATGCGGGAAAAAAAGGTTTGCCATTGCTTTCTGAACGACCGGCTCACATACCTTTCCGTAAGAAAGCGACGCGATCCGCTGCCGAATCTCGCGCAGCTAGGTTTCATACGTGAATATACGGTATTACGAACAGCATCCTTAACACCTTCGTCAGGGAGATCGGCAAATGTGTATTTACTGCCCCATTTATTATTAGAATCGTTCCCAGAACATTTCCTGTTACCCATTCTAGGATGAGTAGAGGCTGGAACCCAGACCAATCTACCCCAAAGGCAATCCGAAAACATTACACCAGGCCAGCAGGCAAGCGTGTCAGCCAGTGAGCTACAGGAATTCCCATGTCACCGTCTTTATTTCAATTAAGACTCAACCTCCTTTGTAATGAACGTTTCACTCTATGCGGCAGTCAATGCCGTTATCTCATGTCCCATCTGAGTGCCGAGCTGGCAGAAAAGTCTTTCACCCGCTCCACTGGCTATCCTCAGATCTCTCAGAAGATCGTCGTAATGAAGTCTGTTTTAGAAGCTGCAAACGGGGACTGCAAGCGAAACAGGAACAATTCACCAGCAACAGACATATCTATAGATGCTGACACTGAGAGTGTCTTTCGTTTACTTTAAGTACTAAAATTATCGACACATACGTGAGGATGTTTAGCAGTTTTAGTAGATTGGACTATCAAATAATTACCTGAGGTGTTTACACTGTCACATTCCACCAGTTTGTTTGTTAATTTCTCTCATTCTTTTCTTTATTGCCATATATCTTTATATTCTTCTTTCTTCCTGACTTACTCTCTGTTATTTTATGTCTCTCTATTCCAGTGCCTTGAATATTTTCGCACAAATATTCCATTTTTTCATGTCGGAGTTTTGAAAATGTGTCGCTTAGAGTCACTTGTATAGTGCAGGTGAAGTTCTTCACAGTGCCTTTGTGTTAGAGTGCTAACGAGTTACTCCGGGATGGTTGTGAGGTGTTAACGAGTGAATAGTATTGTGCTTTATAGTGGCTAGCGAGACACCTTAGAGTGGCTAGAAAGGCACTTCAGAGTGACCATTGAAGGGTTGTTTAGTGGCCAATATGACAACTCAGAGTGGCTAGTGATAAGTCTTAAATAGATTAGCGAGGCTTGAGAGTGGCTAGTAAGCAGCTTTATTGTGGCTTTGTGGTGGCTAATGGGGTGTGTGAGGTAGATTTGTAGTGGTTAATGGGGTGCACTTCAGTGGCAGATAAGACACTTCACAATGTCTATTTAGACGACTGAGAGTGGACTCACGTTTGAGTGTTGAGGGAGGGATTTCAGAGTGAGAGAATGAAATGTTTCAGAGTGGAGAGTAAGGCGTAGAGTGGAGAGTAGGGTATTTCAGACTAGAAAATGAGGCGTTTCAGAGTGGAGATTGAGGCGTACCAAAGTGGCTAGTGGTGTGCTTTATTGTGGCTAAAGGCATGCTTTATTTTGGGAGGTAAAACACATCACAGTGGTGAGAGGCTCTTCAGGGTGGTTAGTCGGACACTTTACAGTGGTTAGTGAGACGACTCATATCACGTCTTCTTCTGTTCGTTTTTTCTATTTTATCTTCTTATTTTTCATTGTAGTTTTATTAATCATCATAATCATAATCATCATCGTGTGCCATATCTACAAACGTAGGTGGTCATTGTTCGCCATCTCAAGCATTCATCATTCTTTTAATCAGGTATGTTCATGCCCCGATTATGTCTTATGGCCAACCTATCCAGGTATTTATCTCTGTGTCTTCTTCTCGCTCTTTTCCCCATAACTTTTGCCATTTGTCACTAAATTTTCACATGTATGCCTTGACGTCACACTGTCAAGCATTTTCTGTTGTTGTCTCCCATGACTCACCTCCCCTGCAACTTTGCTGTTGTGACGACATACTCCAGCTTACCCCCTTCTGGTCATATGCTCAGTGTATGTGGCTTGCCCATGTCTGATGCGAGTAGCCAGTTCTCTTTGTTAGTTAACTACTGCCAAGATATCTTCCAGGCTCTTTCTATCCACCCACTGTGTTCTCATCATTCTTATAAAAACCACATCTCCGCAACACCCACATAATTCCTGACTTTTTTGCTAATTGTTCGAGATTTGCTGCCCTAAAGCAGGACTGGTTCAATATAGCTATTAAGAAATCTTTTTCTCACTTTGACTTGCTAGAATAAATTGCAAAGAATATTCTTCATCTTGTTATATGCTACCTTTTGCTGGGTTCTTCTACATTTAAGCTAGGGTAGAAGTAAACAGATATAAAGACAGCGTGGTTAGAAAGCTTCAAGGCAATGATATATCTAAAAGAACTGTAAGGCGGGGGAAGATATTCAGAGACTAAGAGACTTCAGAGAGAGTGACAACCATACATTATTTAGATTACAGCTGGAAATAAAATTCTTTGAAGAAAGTGGAAACGTAGGCACTTGGTAATATTTTAATGTAAAAGCAGTATCAGAAATTTCTTACTGTCTTATAAACGGGATTTCAGAGAATCACATTTTAACACTATTTAAAAACTGGTCTAAGAGTACACCTAAAAAAAAAAATCCGACATTAGACTATTTACACAAAGTAGAAGAATTGTTATTGTCAGTCCCTATGGAAATATTAAGCAGAATCATTCTGGGGAGAATAATGTTAAGAAACAACTAAGGGGTGAATGTATCAGACCAAACAGGTTCTGCATTTACCACAAAGCATAACAATACATAACGCAATGTAACACATCAAATCAATGACATGAAATTGTAACTTTACGTTAAAACATGGATAGGAAGTCTTTTTGGAATCTGAGACAGTATGGAATCCGACAGCAGAACATTAGTCTAATACCGGCAACATATATTTTAAATGCTGAATTCGTCATGAGGAAACCCTAACAGTTACGTTTAGAATTAGAAAAGAAGTGCTACAGAGATTCTTTTTTGTCAATTGTATTATTCTTACTGTCTGTAGACTGGGTTATAAATACAACAATAATTACCACCACAAAATGGAATGTAATAGACTGATAGAACAGCTTAGGTATCTGGACTTCTGTGAGGTTTTTATTTTATATGATATAATAAGAGTTTGATATGACGAATTGTCTAGGGGCATCCCTAATGGAATGAGTAATCATTCCCAAACAGCCCTCTAGAGGAAACTATATAATATGGCTCATGAACCCCCAACGTGAGGACTTTAGACTTAATGTTTAAGTTCCTACACAGAAATAGAAAACCAAAGGTTCCTCTGTAAGGCTTTTCGAGATCCTGACAATTCACCACAGAAACATAGGAATCTGTTCCCTTCATAATAGACGTTGACTGTCTGTTGTCTGCCAGCCTCATATAGATCTCACATTATGTGCATCAAAAGTGACACATGTCAATTGGACTCAACAATAGTTGACCCAAATCATCCACAATGAAAGGTACTCAACAACAGTTGAACAAAACTTTTACAATGAACTGTACTCAACAACAGTTGAACAAAACATCCACGATGAAAGGTACTCAACACCAGTTTAAAAACAATATTCACAGTGAACTGTATTCAACAACAGTTGAACAAGACATTAACAATGAAATGTACTCAACAACAGTTGAATAAAACATTCACGGTGAACCGAATTCAACAACAGTTGAACAAGACATTCACGGTCAACTGTACTCAACAAAAGTTGAACAAGACATTCACAATGCAATGTATTCAACAACCAGTTTTAACACCACCCTGTATTGAGAAAACTGGAGGGGTCTAGTGAAGATCTAGTTTCCACCTAGTGACATCATGTACACTTCAAACACTGATTATGCATAGATAACACAATCAGTGAAAGCAACTCAGATACTTCATCCCAACCAACCAACAGCCTCCGAGCCTATTACATTGATAATTCTCCAATCACCATCAGCATTAACACCATCTCTAAAAATTATCTTTCAACAACAATCCTAAAATAAATCATGTACTATCTCCTTCAGGTGGCACCGTAGAAAGAGTTCTTTTCTTCTGGGCAAAACACCAATTCGTCCACACTGCCCTGTTTCACTATGATCTCACGGCCACTAATAAGCGGTGTTAAGTAAGTTTCCAGGTAGCAGCTTTCCTCATGATACACCTCCATCAAGTTAACTCTCTCCTGTGACACAGTTTTTGAAGGAATAAAACTATAATGAATCCTTAGAGGTGACGAGATTGTCTGTTGAAACTGACGAATGGGATAATTCAATAAAGTTGAGCATCCACTGTTCATGACAACAGGAAGGTAAATTCTCGGTACGTTTTAACAACGACGTCCTGAAGACCAATCAGGGGTTTATTGACATAGGTCGACCATTCTTACAGCATTCTACAACGGAATTTCATCCTGCCAAAGTTGCAAGATGGGAATAGAAGCTAACACTCGTTCCTGGACTGTAGCTAGTAATCCGATTGAATAAACGAATATCCTAAAATCTTCTTCTTCTAAAATAAACCACAGCTATTAATGAGCTGGGTTAGATAGTTCCTAAGAAATGCCGGTTTCTAGGTATAACATGGGAGTTTCCATAGATATACAGTTTTTAACCTTTCATGTGCCTGCTTGGGGCAAACTGTCAGTTGCCATTAGCAAAGCTATATAATGTGAAGAAGGTTAAGGCTGGCAAATCCAACCTGTAGGTTCTGTAGTAATCACTGAACTCTCCACACATAAGGAGTTGAATATTTGAGACTGGGGCTTTTATTTGTTTGTCCCAACTATAAGGTCACTCCACCATCCCTTTCCCTGCTGATCAAAAAATTATCAATCTTAATGGAACTTGTTTCCAATATATGTTTTAAAAAGTATATTGTCTTTCCCATACATTTGTATTTATTTGTAAACTGGGACACATATTTGGTTGTCCATTCTGTAAGGTACCTCCACCATCCCTTTCTCTGCTGATAAAAAATGCAAAAATCCATTGCTATACATTTGTACGAAAATCAAATGCCATAATCAAAGTATCAACAAACACAAAAGGAAACTAAAGGAAATGGGGAGGAGAAGGGAGGGTGTTACTCATGCATCAATCTCTTCTTTCTGGTGATGGAGTTTAACTCAACTCGGATGGCCTGTGGGTGATATATTCTCTCTGCTCACCCCTATTCGTGATTGACACTGAGACTTCCTGCTGAGTTGGGGACATCATACCCAACCTACCATCATGATAATACACTCATCCAGATATGTCAAAACCATCATAAGACTCAGAAAACATGAGACCTAGGCAACATGAGATATGCATCATGAGACAGACATCATGAGACAGACATCATGAGACAGATATCATGAGGCCGACGTTATGAGACAGCATCTACAACTGCAATATGCAAACATCACTTGACCAATGGCAAATAACCAATGACCAGACCAATTACCAATCCCTGCGGGTGGTACTTTGGTACATATTACATCCACATTCATATGACAAAGCCGGTCCTCCCCTCTCTCAGGCTAGACTCGGTTCACAAGTGCCATCCTTCATCACCATCAGGCCATTTGCGCTTCCCCACTTGGCAACATTAGTACCTCTCCCACAGCAGGCAAGGCAATGTTTAATAAGCAACTTTCACATGTGAAATAAAACAAATATGGAAAACAAAACATAGAATCCTCACAGGAATTAATGCATGGGCCATCCAATATGTATTCATCAAACATAGACAAAGGTTTGAAATCATATTGTCCTTTCCCCCTGACAATTAGGAACCGGGGTTTTGTGAACGCAGTTCATAAGATATCAAGAGCACAATCTTGAGAGATAAACTGCATTATGGCAAACCTTTAAAAGTGCTTTTAGAAATTCTTATGAACATAAACTAGTCACCAGTCATCACGGCAATTGTGTAATTCTGGCGTTTAATGCACGTCTTGCAAACATATTAATATTATGATGCGCCTCTCTTTCTTCTCATATGAGATGGTAACTCATAAAACCAACAGATCATTCTCTTAAGTATTCTCAGCATTTTCAGGGAAAAGATTACATGTCAAGTCACACATTCTGATCACAAGAGTTGTAAAACACAGATTCTCAAGAACGTTTATACAGTTTGATTAAGAATGTGCAGTGATGTGCGTCCTTGGGGAAGTTCTATAGCACATAAAGATTGCAGATATGCATTGAGAGTGAGCTAATATCACGAAGCATATAACATAATTATCATAGCAGACGAAACAATAGACACGGTAAAATATTCAGTGTGTTAGACATGTCAGTTTGTCAGAAAGCAACATTCAGAGTAACGTCTCAATGAAGCTCTGATCTCACACTTTCACTTTTTTCATACAAATACACTGATAATCGTCTCTTTCTCATCACTAGGCATTGCAAAAACATTTAAAATGATTATCTAGTCGTACCTGTGTCACAGGGAAAACGAAATTCGGCAATGAATTTCACCACATCTCGAAAGTGACCAGCCCAGATGAAATCTGCATAGCTAATGCTATGCAATGTTTTTGGCCGAGATCAGATGGAATCTCTCGGCAGGCTTTTCGAATCAGCCAATCAAATAACTGCATGCACCCTTTTCAAAAGATGCTAACCTAGTGCAACTTATTCCAGAACGTTCGTTCTCGAAATAACCCTGATGTCATTCCATCAGTAGGGATACCGTTCTATATTGTATAGATTAGGCAAATCCTCTATTTACTGGAAACATGGCTGAATGACCACGACATATCACAGCTTCACCGATGGCAGTACCATTTAGTCTCACTATTGAAATCAGATACAAGAAAACACACATAATTGGAGATGACAACAAAGAAGTCTAACCTTCATAGTAGAAAGACAAAGTTAATGTGAGTAAATTAAGCAAATGATAATCCCATCTTCCGTGGTGATACCTCGTTTCAAGAGATGGAATCATACAAATATTTCAACAGCAATATAGACACAGATGGGTAAATAGATAAACAAATGAAAATGAGAATACCAAAGACAAGAAGAGCTTCCATACCCCTAGGACATTCATTGTAGTGAAAAGAAACTAAATCTAATATCAGACGTAAATTATTTAACGCTGACGTTAAAACTGTACTGATGTATACATCAGGGACACGGAGAACAACTAAAACAGTTATAAATAAACTATAAACTTTCATTAACTTATGCTTCTGCTGAAAAAAAAAAAAAAAACAACAACTAAAACTGTATCAAGAAATCACTCATGCGAAACTTATAAAGATTCCAGGCAAGAAAATATTGAGGGAAAGACACGGCCGCTGGGCAAGACATCAATTGAGACAAAATAATGTAACTAGTTAGTTAGTTAGTTAGTCGACAGATCATCCTCATTGCACATCGAACCATTCAGTCCATAAGTGCTCGGATCCCCTCCTCAGCAAATCCCGCAGCGTGTAGCGGCTAACGACGCCAGTTCTGTGTTGGTTTATCAATCTTCTTTGGCTTCCTGCGAAGTTTTCTTGTTTGGCCACCCCTCTTTTAATTTGCTGCTCTCGCAGTCTGGCCATTGTTGTAGATTCACAGTCATCACTTGGTTCTCGCAAAAGTCTCACTTCTCGTAGAGCATTCAGAATGTCAGCCTGGTCCATGGCGCGTCCGCCCTCCACAGTAGCCTCACCTGCGAGCTTGTCAGCCCGCTCATTTCCTTGTACTCCCGCATGCCCTGGCACGAAGATGAAACTAATCTTTGCCAGCCGAGACCGCTCCAGAGGCAGCAACCATTCTCTTCGGATCGACCCCTCCTCTATCCTCTTGATCATGTTCATTGAGTCGCTAGTGAATGTCTGTGTCTCGAGCCATGTTATTGCTTTACTTACTGCCATGACTTCCATGGTCAGGCTACTTGTGGTTTCAGTGAAAGCACCAGAGTCCTCCTTCACAATTCTCCTTCGGCCCGAACTGTAAAGGCCCATGAGCTTCTCACATGTCGGACGACCGACCCATCTGTGTAGATGACCGCGTCACCGTCTAGCGAATTCTCTAAAATCAACGCTTGTACTTCAGCTTCAACAGCAGCCGGATTTTCTTGTCTGCATTTTCTATCTAGTTGGAGGCAAACTGAAATGGATGTGCAGAAGTCTGTTGGCACTTGTACCCACTCCTCGCCAGGTTCTAAGTCCTCAAGTGAACATACCTGTTGAAGAATGTCTTCGGCTTGACCCATCCACGACCGTCCTCTTTTTAACCTGCTGCCCTTCACCTTCCTAATTTCACTATGCAGTGGATGTTGTGTGTTTGCGTTAATTCTGAGGTAGGCGCGTGCCCTGCAAACTTGTATTCTCTCTTCAATGGTTGGAAAATCAAGAAGGTAGCGCATCGCCCTGCATGCTGTATCTCTTGTAACTATAAAGTTCTTCCTCTGGAGTCCACAACACGATAAATTGAACAAGCCCCCCCCCCCCCCTCCCTTTTCAAGAAAAATAACAAAAACGCACGCACGGAGAAGAGACACACGTGATGATTGCTAAAACTGTTTGGTAAACTAACACATATCAGATACTGTCGTCTAGTCTATTAAGTATCACAGACAATCAGATAATGTATACTATTACAATAAAGACACACATGTCAGATATTGTCTTCTAGTCTATTAAGTAGACACACGTACAATCAGATACTGATTTCTAAAACTGTAAAGCAAACTAAAGAATGTCAGATTATGTCTCCTACAAGATTTAAACTACGAAAAAAAAGGCCATTTATTAACTCTTAGTCAATTAAGCACAGACACAGAGATTTAGATAATGTCGCCTCCGGCAGTACACTAAAGACACACGTGACACAACTGTCTTCTGCTCAGAACAAATTAACTGGAATTAACTAGCACTCATAGACACCAGTGGAAAACGTATCGTGCCTGGAATTCAATACAAGTTAATTAATTTGCATGCTACCTACACTTCAGAAATGCTAATTACACAATCTTTCTCTTGAAAGAGCTAAGGGGGGTAGAACATAGAATGATTGTTGTTAAAATAAACTGTGATGTTACAATAGTTTTAGAAACATAAAACAAAAATGTCTGCAGACAAAACTATGTGTCAACTATTACAATAAACAATGGAACACATGAAAAGACACAGCGGTTCAATACGTTGGCCTCATAAATGATAGCAACGAAGGTTGTTAAATAGAAGAGAGAAGGGGATTGACTGTAGCAACGCAAAGTTCAAACAGCATTAAGAAACTCTGGCACAATATGTTCTGAAAAAATCATCAATAATATGATGCTCCTATCTGAAAAACATCAGCAATACTATGATGTTACCATACGAAAATCATCAGCAATACTGTGATGTTACCATACGAAAATCATCAGCAATACTATAATACTACCATCTGAAAAATCATCAGCAATACTATGATGCTCCCATCTGAAAAACATCAGCAATACTATGATGCTCCCATCTGAAAAACATCAGCAATACTATGATGCTCCCATCTGAAAAACATCAGCAATACTATGATGCTCCCATCTGAAAAACATCAGCAATACTATGATGCTCCCATCTGTAAAACATCAGCAATACTATGATGCTCCCATCTGTAAAACATCAGCAATAGTATGATGCGCCCATCTGAAAGAAATAACAAATACATCAGCAATACTATGATGCTCCCATCTGAAAGAAATAACAAAAACATCAGCAATACTATGATGCTACCATCTGAAAGAAATAACAAAAACATCAGCAATACTATGATGCTCCCATCTGTAAAACATCAGCAATACTATGATGCTCCCATCTGTAAAACATCAGCAATAGTATGATGCTCCCATCTGAAAGAAATAACAAATACATCAGCAATAGTATGATGCTCCCATCTGAAAGAAATAACAAAAACATCAGCAATACTATAGTTCTCCCATCCAAAAGACATCAGCAATACTATGATGCTCCCATCTGAAAGAAAAAACAAAAACGTCATCAATACTATGATGCTACCATCTGTAAAACATCAGCAATAGTATGATGCTCTCAACTGAAAACCGTCAGCAATACTATGATGCTGTCATCTGGAGAGAAAAAACATCAGCAATACTATGATGCTCTCATCTGAAATCCGTCAGCAATACTATGATGCTCTCATCTGAAAACCGTCAGCAATACTTTGATGCTCTCAAAGTCTCAAGGAGTTAATCTATCGAATTGACTCGGTGTGGTATAGAGATGTTATCTATGAGTGGCACCTTACCTACTTGACAGACCAAAGTATGTGAGTTAGAATTTGGCCAAAATTCCATCACAATCCCTAGGCAGAGCTTCAGAGAACATGTGGTCAGTGTTGCCATCTCCCTTTGATGAAAAAGTACCAAAATCGACCCAAAAAAGCACTAAAAAGCATCAACATTTTTTAGGAAGCACCAAAAAAAGCACCAACTGTTTTTATTACAAATGTAACAAGGTAGCACAGTATAATTTATTATTATCACTTCATATTACAATGAAGTTTATTCCAGATCCGCCAAATCCCAATCAGAACTACTTTCGAGCCAAAAAAGCACCAAATTGCAATACTATTTTTTTGGGAAATCACTAAAACAAGCCCTGGCGGTATTCATTCAAAATATTATAAAGTAGCACATTATAATTTATTATTATCACTGATTATTAGAATGAAGTTTATTCCAGATCTGCCAAATCCCAGTCAAACAACTCCTCTTCAGTTGCTGTAGCTATTTCCTGTTGTGTTTGCTCCTGCGATGATGAAGATGAGGAGGATGATTGAAAGAAACATGTATATGCCTCCTGTGATCCAATTTTTCACAGAATATCCTTAGGTAGTTTATAATCATGACAGCATTTGCCATATCTTTTCATTCCATATCTAATAGTCAAACTCTTTATGCAAAGTCTATTCCGCAATTTTGATTTTATAACTCCCATCTGACTGAAAATATGCTCGACGTCCGCATTAGAATTAGGTAAAATGAGCAGAGTTAAAGCTAAATCTGTAAGATCTTGGAAAGGATTTTCACCGGTGGCATTCCTGTATGAGGCTATTTCTGCCCACAGTCCAAGTGTGTCAGAGGTCTGTGTCCACTGCATATGATGAAGTTTTCTCCACTGGAAACAGATGCGGGTGAGAGTAGCTGCATCTTCTACAAACATTTTAGCAAGATCCAATATATAGGGCTTCATTGGCTGTAGACATCCACTTCCACTAAGACATGACATGGACTGTAACACTCAAACGTTATCGGGTGTACGTAAACGCAGCTGTGTCAATAGCTCTATTAAAAACTGGATGCACCTTCCACGAATTTCTTTCTCATCGGGAAACTTGTAGTCTGCTATTAAAGGGAGTTAAATTAGTTGAATATTGCGCGGTAACGTACTAAGACTGTTTTACTCCCTCGCTTCAGTTCAAATTCGGCTTTTTAGTGTTCCCAAAATGAATTTTAAAGTAATTTTTACCCACCCCAACAAAGCACCAAAAAAATTTTGTGAAGCACTAAATTTACGCGGCCGCGCTAAAAGGAAAATTTTCGCACTAACTGACTTGAAAAAGCACTAAATTTAGCGCGAAAAGTACTAAAATGGCAACACTGCTTGTGGTGCCCAAATGACATGTTCCCTCTCTCGGCCTTGCCTTGTGTATTCCAGAGAAATGGATAACCAGTACGTCTGGAACAAGGTAGGCTGCAGACGCTGGCGGCTCAGCGTCAAACCCCCGAGACCTCGCCTCCACGAAAACTCAATAGATGACATGATCAATTTTATACTACCATCCTTTACTTTCCATGACATTTTGTGGTATTAATTTTAGACTGCGTCGACCTGGGAGTACTGGTCCTTTATAAAAATTATACTTGATGCGGATCCAAAAAGGTGGCCACTGGCCAGGTAGGCAAGCGTACCAGCCACTTTGCTACCGCAGAACTCAGCGTAGAATATAATGTAGACACATAGCGTGCGGAGAGCGATGAGACCATTAGAATTCTTTCATCGACATATCTTCATAAAATATGTATCAGAAAAATGTCTGGCAGGTGGCGAAGTTAGCATGGTACTGCCCACATCAGAAATGGAGTACAGGGAACCCAATAAAATTGTTGTTGTTGTTTGTCCATCAAGAATGATGATGACCATTCACTTCATCCAGTGGGGTTGAAAGTATGGAGCCGTGAGTTTCAAGATGGCTGATAAGGCCTATTTTGGCTCGAAATGTTCTTTGACAATGTAGACAACGAATGCTTGACGTTCCAGGAGGAGGATCTCCTGCAGTGGTTTTTCTGTCCAGCCTTTTTTTCCCCACAGCCTTGCAGTTCTGTCTGCTTCACAAGTGACTGCACACTTGCGTAACAATGTACGCCACGAATTTCGGTCTTTGGCAACGATCTCCCAAGTGTCGTGATGAATCCCAAAAGCTTTTAGTGAGATTTCAGCGTGTCTTTAGAGCTTTCCTCTGGCCGCATTGGGAGCGTTTACTATAACGCAGCTCGCAGTAAAAAAAAAAAAAACTTCGTTTAGTGAGCCTGTGATCTGGCATGCGAGTCACGTGACCAGCCCAACTATTCTGATTCTTTATTAGTAGAGTGTCGATGCTGGGCATGGACTCTCTTTCTAGAACTTCAGTGACTGGGATCTTGTCTTGCCATTTAATCTTCAATAGCTTTTAAAGACAGACTGCGTGGAAGTGGCTTAATTTCCTAGCGTGTCGCTGGTAAACAGTTCAGGTTTCACAAGCATATAGCAGTGTGAATAATACGACTACTTTGTAGACTTTCAGCTTTGTCTGCAGGCTTATTCCTGTTCTGTCCCACACATTCTTGTACAGAATGCCAAAGACCACGCTGGCCTTGGAGACTGTTGCATTCACTTCGTCATCAATTGTGGCAGCTTATATTTTCATCAAATTACAAGTTTATCATAACATACCAAATATACCAAATTGTTATTGACACAGCGTACTTTAAATTTATGTAACACTTATTGTGTATAGCGCTCATCTCATCTCATCAGCGTCCTCTTGTACCTTGCGGTGTCGAGTGGAAGCATAAACAGCGAGAGACTGCCCGTTCATGGGCTTCATATATCGAGATATCCATGGATGCTGCTATTCCCTCTGTCCATATTTTATGTGGCCGGCCTCTTCCTCTGTTTCCGTGCGGTATGTACATTATTGCTTGTTGAGGTATACTGTTAGTTGGTAATCTAATTACATGGCCAAACCATTTAACCTGCTATTTTCTGATGAAATCTAGCGCTGCTATTACCCCACCTTTAGTCCTGATTTCTTCATTTCTGATTCTCTTTCTTCTTTATACATTGAGTATTCTTCTCAGGAATCTCATTTCTGTGACTTTTCTTGTCTCTTTTTCTGTCATTGTCCAAGTTTCGCATTGGTAGCATTGAGTTGGCAGGAAGATTGTGTTGTAAAGTGCTTTCTTAGTAATTATCGATACATGTTTATTCTTTAGTATGAATTCCATTTGTCCAATGAGTTGGTTTGCCTTATTGCACCTATTTTCAATCTCGCCTACTGATTATCCATTTAATAATATTATACTTTCTAGGTACTTGCAGCGCTTTACTTGATTCAAGAGGTTTCTTTTAGATGGATCTTTGTTGCTCTTTGGTTATAGTCATTACTTCTGTTTTACTTATACTAGTTTTCATGTTATGCTCCTTACACAATGTGTCTATATGACACCGATAAAGTATTTGTTTTCACATAATGTGTTTCATGTATCATTATAATCGTGTGCCGTGTCAAGCTCGTGGACGATCAGCTTACTCGGCGACAGTACTTTGTCAACCACTGCAAATATTTTATCGCTCTGCTTATTCAGCCCTTTATTCCACATTGGGCATTGCCCGCAACCAAACCATACCAAGCCGTCCTATCTCTTGCCATCTTCTGCAGCTCCCCCCGTGCTCTCCCAATATTATTCATCTTTGTCTGTAATCCTCTTCTCCGTGAGTTTTTATGTCTCCCGTATTTCACACTGAGCTACCCATGACTCTGGTGATCGAGTGAGATGGCGAAACATGACACGATTATTGGCATTACATGATGATGGGGATTTCGTTTGCTTGATGGGTTCCAGACAAGAGAGAGCCTGGCTAAATTGTCCTCATGTATTCTCAGTGTGTGTCCTATCTTGTAGGTTCCAGACAAGAGAGAGCCTGGCTAAATTGTCCTCATGTATTCTCAGTGTGTGTCCTATCTTGTAGGTTCCAGACAAGAGAGAGCCTGGCTACATTGTCCTCATGTATTCTCAGTGTGTGTCCTATCTTGTAGGTTCCAGACAAGAGAGAGCCTCGCTAAATTGTCCTCATGTATTCTCAGGGTGTGTCCTATCCAGCGCCGGTATCTTTTCTTCATCTCTTGGTTCACTGAGATTTGTTTAGTTCCCTCCATTTTATCGCTCCACCATGATGCCATCATCATGTACCAGACCCATAGCCGAACTTCGCTATTTTCACAGCCCGCTATAGGACTCTCCTTGTCACCAGCAACTATTCTGTCTGTTGTCGTGATAGTGAACCCTGACAATCCTCCAAGAACCGTTTCTTCCATTACTTTTCATTCTAAGCCAACGGTTCGTTTAATAAATACTACTTTATATCAGCCAGTAATCAATGGGTGATTTAGTCGACAGCATACCTGCCGCCTTTACTTCACAGATATTTTCCTGATACACATATGAAGTTGGATCAACCTGATAGTCCACACCAATAGCATACAAACAAACCAAAACAAAACAAGCAAACCAGCACTGAAGAAGATTCGAATATACCACCTACGGGCCGACAGTATAAATGCCAACCACTGTGTTACTGATATTTAAGAGGCGCGATTTGAACCCAGTTTGTTGAATATGGCGTCAGCACGTGCACAGATAGCTCTTTAATATCAAATGCAAGAGTAGTGAAGTGGAAATGATAACTACGGCACACTTGAAGAAACGCAGACGTTGATAATGTCTGCAAGTATGAAGTGAGTATATATTTTCTCGACAGCACTCAAATCAGGAAATACTGCACATGATCAAAGCTGCCGTCTTAACGAGAAAACACAGTTGTGAAAAGACGACGGCCATTCACTAGATGCAAGAAAAACAAGATTTGGTGTAAAGAGCATCTAATGTGTGAAAGTTTGCAGACAGAAACATAACCTGAGTGGCATGTGAAGTTGTGTGGCGTGAAATTAAACACTAAACAACTCTACAACTACATTGTGGATATTTCGAATTATCAATATCTGGGGAATCCATGAGGTCATGGAAATAGAATGAGAATTAAATTTGCAGGTATTGTTCCGCACTCATGGAAGTAGGGGAAAGAAGTATAGATCATAGAAAACACTCTCACACTAGAGAATATAAAAATTGAAAGTTGTGATTAGAAATTACTGCCTACAAATGGCGCCCGCTCCTCGCTGTAGAAACATGTGCACTTTGACGTACATCCCTCAAAATGTTATCTTCATTAGCGAGGTCTTTCATCCACCTGAAACCATAACTATGGAACATGGAAAGACAACTTATCCATCAATTGACTAAGCACCTTAGATTGAAGAAATTTATATTAGCCAACGAAATACTAGAGTATTCCATATAAGACTACGACCTCCAGCATGAGAATGGAGGTGTAGGCAGTAACAGCGGCATTCCGTTGGTTAGAGGAGACTACTGCAACACACGTTGTATTCATTACGGATTCAAATAGTATGCTTAGTAAGGTGGAGAAAGGAATGTTTCGTGTGGAATGGCTCTCGTCGCTTCAGAGGTCAGAGATTGTGAGAATTGTATGGATAATTTGCCCTGGCCATGCGGGGGTGCGGGGGAATGAACAGGCGAATAGGCTAGCAGGGAATGCATCTCTCGGTAGTAGATTACCTTTGGACAAGAGAGGGGTGGTCGAGTGCGAGACCAGGTGGACAAGGCGGAGGAACAGATTGAGAACCCATATGTGGAAAGAATGAGATTGCGGGGGATCCGCAGGGGTTTTGGAAGAATCTCAAAACTGAGAGGGAAGACCAGGAGAACTTTTAATCAAATAGCGGTTGTAACGATTAGTAGTATGACTCTTCGCTGCCTGTTGAACGTGGGGTCGGAGGAGCACGTATGGGAATGTCCTGAGTGCAGTGATGTCGCTTCTTAACTAAACTCAACTAAACTCAATTGACGTTATAATACTTTTTCATTTGATTGTGTACCATGTTTGGTCGAAACCATCTTTTTGTTTGGCACTGAATCAGTTAAAACGAAATACATTAAAGCAGGTAATAAAGTCAATAGGTCCTGAAGACATCTAAACGCCAGTTCATAAAAAGCCAAGTGTGCAACGGCTCAGCTGGCACAAAGTTGGATGTGTTTTTAGTTGTTGATATTTTCCAATATTTAAACATTTCTTTATTTCATGTCCCATTTGTCAAATCTGTTGTTTGCATCCTAAAACTGTAAAATAAAACTGTCATCTTTTGACTATATAGTACCTTGCGGTGTAGAACAGGAAGGGAGGGGGTGGGTCTTGTACCTGAGTAAATAAGGCTGCCAGCTTGGCTAGCGCAGTCGCCGCGAAGTGTGCAGCTTTAGTTTTCTTTTTGCCTCCGACAGAAAAATAGTCCACACCTTACCGAGAATTCGAACCCTGGTCTTTCGAAGGAAACCTCATCGTTCTAGTCACTCGGCCAGGCGCTCCTGAAACAACACCAGTTCTCTGACATTCCGACTCGAGGTTTCGAGGTCAGATACAGACGACTTGGAAGCAGACTACCTGGAACTGATTTCGATGGCATGAGCGTCGGTCGTTCAGAAAACATTGGCAAACTTTTTTTAAATGTTGCATATTCCTTACAGGACGTTGCAGTCAACACCAGCATTTTTCAGCACGTGTACACCTCGGAGGAGCAGATGGATCACCGTGGTCTGGTAAGAATGAGACAACGAGGTGTGACGAGGGGATCTGGCCGACGCTCGGCGCTCGGAGGAAAGGCGAGACGGACATATAATCAGATTGCTACTGGAACTATAAGTAGAACTATAACTCTTCGCTGGCTGCTGAGGATGCGGAGTGCTTATGGGAATGTCCCGAATGCTGTGATGTCGGTTCCTAAATCAATCAATCAATCAATCATTTTCAGCTACAGTTGATGTACTAGGCAAGATTACGCTCAGTAGTTTGCCATTGATTTCTGAGCGACCGGCTCACATATCCCCATAAGTTACCAGCTCGGCGCGAGACGCTGCCGATTCTCGCACAGCTGCGTTACTCACGAGAATATACGGGATTACGAAGAAAGACGTAAATCCCTACGCCAGGGAGACCGGAGATTGGTAAACTACTGAACGTTAAAATCTGACTATTAAATTACAAACAGCTAAATAATTATATGCTTGATTGCGACAGCCTGTCAAGGACATGTGAATAATATGATATATTCAATCATTTATATTGCCACATATTTTACAATTTATTTTCGTCTCTGTCCTCAGCTTGGTGGAGCAAGAAATCTGTGGAGCCTTCACTAGAGTACAATATGCTAGACCAAGGTGAGTGCCAAGCACAAACATGTTTTCACATTCTTCTAATTACTAACACAATTCTGTTTTCACATTCTTCTATTTAATAACCCAATCATGTTTCCACATCCTTCTATTTAATAGCGCAAACATGTTAGTTAGTTAGTTAGTTAGTCGCAGTTCCAACTTCACAGCAACGGGTCGTCCCCATTATGCTCCGTTCCTGTGCCAGTGAATATCACACAAAACGCTCCCCACTGCCCAATGTGAAAAGTGGAAAAGACAGGAGTCTCGACAAACAACAGCCCGCACAGATACACTGTGCATAATGCCGCCGCCAGAATGTCAACACAATAGTCTCCCCCCCCCCCAAAAAAAAAAAAAAAAAAAATACCCAGTTCATTTCTGATGGAATCTGCAGCCATTTTCCCATCTGGATGTTTCCTAGATGTTTACCCACAGTCCACGAAATACAGTTCATCGTCGATGGTAGTGGCAGTCAACCAGAAGCCCAGCAGCCACGCATTTCTGCATAAGGCAAAAACCGGTCAACTCTGGGACATAGCCATCTGCCATCGCTCCGAACATGCAGTCACATTCCAAAACACCTCGGGCAGATTCAAAAGCATTTCACACGAAACTCACAGCTCACAGTGTCGCGCCACGCACTCACTCAGTAGCAGGGCGACGGAACCATTAAGCCTCCTTAGTCGCCTCTTACAACATGCGTGGTAGGCTACAGTGTTGCTATTCTTTGCTTCCCTTATGGGCGCAAACATGTTTCCACATCTATCTGCTTAATAACACAAACAAATTTTCATATTCTTCTATTCAATATGGTGTAATACGATCTATTAGTTATGTTCCCATTTTTCTGGTGTGCATTGAGTTATGTCTTCATCTGATAAACTTCCCGATTGTGTTAGCATTTTGTTTCTTCTACTTTTGCGTCCGTGTCTCGCTGTAACTGTATCAATTCGCTGTAACAGTATCAATTCTTGTTTACGAGAGCTATCTGTAAGAGTTCCATTACATAAGTACACATTACATAAGTAGAAATAATGGTGACCTGTGACCAGTAAACACACCAAAGTTTAAAAAGAGGATTTTCTACTTTCAATTTCACATAAAAGCACAAACATTAAGCTTGAAACATATGAGGTTGTTTTATGATATTTAAATACTGTTTTATAAACTGTTCATCGATGGACTTTCCGTTTTCTCTGACAAGGGCAAAAAACATACAGGTCTCGTTTGCCTGTTGGGCAAGTTAAAGCTCAATCGGCAGTTGGACTGGTCAAGGGCACGCCGAATTCGCTGCTCTCTCCAGATACAATTTGTAAATGAGAAAAACAACTCACACAAACATGTTATAGCATTTGTGATTTTGCTACGGTCACATTTGGTTCCTTGCCCGTACTACGCATTTCGTGCATTGTGCTGAGATTCTCCTGGAGTGATGTATGGGAGGAGACGTGTGCACCTATGAGGACATCCTTAAGCGATAAAATCGATCCTTTACACACAAAACCCAACATTCTGAAACGTTTCAGTTGTATCGTTCGTGTCTTTTGTGTTACAGCTGGAGAGAAGAATAGAAAAACTTGAAATCTTGCTTTATCTAATGGTGTCCAAAAAGAACACACACAAAGTGACTATGAATCTCGCCGGATTAAACAAATATATATATTTTTAAAAAAAAACACCGGCGGACGTTTCGTTTGAAGTCTTTATCATCTGGACAAAAGGGCAAAAAGATTACAATGTACGCACAAACGAACAAACTTGTCGGTACTTTCTGGAATATAAACACTGCAAACAAAAAACGGGAAGGAAAAGAAACTACAACGAAAAGGAATAATCGATAAAAATGAAAAGTAAAGAACATTTTAAAACATAATTTTAAAAGAAAATAAAAAAAATAAAAATACATACAATGTTTTTAATGGCGTCAATGGACTCCATGTATATGTTAACAAAAATTGCATCCGGTAGTCTTCGCTCAGAATGGATAAGTTGCGCTTCATGTCATGCACCTGATTGTACAACTCAGGACGTGCGGAAATTAACGGTACAAAACGCGCAAATCAGCTGACAATTAATTCACTAATACACACGGGAAGAAGCATGGTCAGGGCTGATATAATCAGTTGTTGGATACTGATGAGACTCCGCCGCTATTCCGGTTACATGAACTGAGGGGGAAACCTGGTCAGGAACGACAATGCCGCCTTCGAGGTAAAGAGGGGAGATACCATACTCAACTTGTTATGAGAACTGTGGGCAGAATTACTTTGTGATAACTGCTACATCGGAGGATTAAGCATGCATGCGAATGCCCAAAGTGCAGTGACGCCTTTCGACTTAACATAACATAACATAACATAACACAACATAACACAACATAACATAACATAACATAATTAGAATACAAGCTGTCGGATTGAAGATCGATGTGACCAGGAAAGTGCAGCACATCAAGTGTACGGGGAAGGTGGTCAATGAACATTGGAGTTACACTGTTTGTGGCTGTCGGCAGGTGGCTACACTACGGGAGGATGGGGTTTCAGTGTACTTAAAGAAGTGACCGGAGTGTAGTGATGATAATCAGAACATAAACAAACTGCACTAGGATAGAAGGAGATGGTGTGATTTATCCCATGAAAAGTATATCATGGAGATGGCGTGGTGTATCCCATGAAAAGTATATCCAGTTTTCAGTAACGAATAACCATATTGTGAATTGCTTGGTACATGCTGACGTAACGTTGAGTCTTCGTCGTCTGGTTTTCCTCTCCCATTTGAGCAGACAATTCATGCTAAGCGCATTAAGCGCATTAAGCGCACTGTTGACATCTTCAGGATTGACTGGATTTTACAGTAGTTTTGTACGTTATGATGTAGACAGTCTCAAGCTAACCATCATTTATCGCCTCTTACGACATGTGTGGCAGGTGTCTTGTCTTCCTTTATGGGCATTGGTAACACACACAACAAATAAAGTGAAAGAAGAATTGCATTACAGCTTAAACTAGTTGAGAACCGTGGTAGCATAGCGTTTAGTCCTCTGGCTTGCCGAGAAATTGGTCCAGATTAAAACCTTATCAGCGGCAGGAATCTTTTTATGACAAATGTATTCCTGGGTCACTCCGTCTCATAAAATCGTACTCATAATCTTTAGTTATTAGGAAAGCACTCTTTAACACAATCTCCCTACCAACTCTATGCTACCAATGCGAAACCTAGACGATGACAGAAGAAGAGAAAAGAAACATAACATTAACAGAAATGAGATTCCTGAGAAGAATATTCAATGTGTCAAGAAGAGAGAAAATCGGAAATGAAGAAATCGGGACTAAAGTGTGGGTTATAGCAACACTAGATTTTATCAGGAGGCAGTAAGTTAAATGGTTTGGCCATGTAACTAGATTACCAACTAACAGTATACCATAACAAGCAATGATGTACAGACCAGATGTAAGCAGAAGAAGAGGCCGATCACCAAATCGATGGACAGAGACAATAGGAGAGTCCATGACAATCTCGATACATGAAGCTCATAAACGGGCACTCTTCCGCTGTTTATACTTCACCTCGACACCGCAAGGTACAAGGGGAACAAGATGAGAATCCTGGCAACGAAAGGCAAGGGGGAAAAGAAACTGGTGACCGCACCTTATTATGCCATGATCTAGGAACATGTATGTGTATGACACGTGTGTATAACACTTCACACCGAGACTGCAGTACCCACAAGCGGACCACCCCACCTTACGTTATTGATCACCAATCTCACTCTGCCAATTCTCCTATGAATGAATCAATGTCATATTTCGTTTACTTTACATTGGCGCTAATTTTTGTGACCCCCCCCCCCCCCCCCACCTTTGTTTTCATCAAGAACCAGCATACGGTGATACAGACAGGGAGATAACAGCTCATGGGAGTTCTCAGCCATTGTATTCTTCTATATTCAGTAAGTATATATGTTTCTTTTGGCCTTAGTCAATCGCGTTCAATAGTTCGTTGTTTGGTTTGCCATGAATGCTCTGAAAGATTATCAGTTGTAACTCTAAAGTTCCATGGTTTGATGTTCAAGTCGTTTGAGTCATAAAAAAGGTATGCTTCTATCGGAGTGTGATTGTGTAGAGACTTGTCTCTCTACAAGATGCCAAGATGCTATCTTCCCAGGATTGGGTTGCAGGGCTCTCCTTCCCCTCTCCAAACTTCAGAACCAATGGAGTCTGCAAGACAGGTACTGGAATTTCACATCTGAGGAGAGACATATTCAGCTGTAATCAGGTCATGATTCAGTGCTGGGATTTCCTTCACAGGACTTAGATATTTCATTGGCACCAGACTGCATGCTAATGCTCAAAGAGAGTCTTGTTAAATACAGATAAACAGGCTTCAGCTGGATATTTCATAAAACCCCAATGGAACACATAGTCTAACGGGTGGTGAAAAGCAAACAAATCGGCATCAGTGTACCGGATTTTCTCTTTCCGCAGCCTGTCGAAGAGATCGCACAGAGCACAAACTCCGCAGCTGCAGAGACAACCTACAATGGTTTTCGAAAAAAAAAATCACACACACACACACACACACACACACACACACACAAACACACACACACACACAAACACACACACACCGGTAAATCGAAAGACAGTCCAAGAAATGAATCCACGACTATCGAGCTGGTAAGGAGGCAGCTTGGTCTCTTCACCACAATGACCAGCAGAAGTGCGCAGGAAGATGCCAGTGGATTTATAGTTTCAGCTTGAGAGCAGCCATGGAGGTTGCTGTGGACCATGTTTTCCCGTGATAGAGAATTGAATCCTGCAATAAAGCTAAACACACACAGACACAACATGTTCTATCTTAAGAAAATGAAATCGCCATTTGAGCTGCAGACTTTTCACATGTTTTATTGACATTCCCGTAATACACATTTCGATTGGATTATTATTTATTGATCTCCACAGACGTTGCAAAGCGACCTCAGAAAATATAAAAATATCAACTGTATTAGACAAATAAATAAAAATACAGCTAATCAGATGGTTCGGTCGTATAATAATCATAGCTCCAACAGCATACCTCATCAGCATAGCCAGAAACAAGAAGAAGCAGACCCACTCATAGTGGGTTCTAAATGGAGTGCTTTGGTATGACATAATCACAAATGGCGAGCTTAGGGGGAGAAATAGACAGATTCTACCGATTCGAAAGACACTGAGGCTGGTCAGAACAAACATTGAGAAGACATGATGATAGTATATAATTAGTACTGGATACTGTGAACAACCAGAATAGTCACTGCAATGAAGTATTGATTGACACACTGCCTTCTGTCCAGATGCCTCACACGTGATGTCTTTTCACAATTTATTTGCCGTGAATGACGCTAAGGAGTCTAATTGCCTCGTTAGGTAGGAATGTCGTCACAACGGGAAAATGCTGGAGGGGAGAAGAGGCATGGGGAGACACAGCGAGAAGATACTAGACAGTTTAACACCATGTCGTTGGAGGGACATCAGTGTTAGAAATGATTGACAACACACGAGGCAGAGAGATTTGGAAAGACACGACCACCAACGCCACACTTCATTGACTATAATACTATGCTGAGGCTATATAGTTCCAGATTAAGTAAAGTATAAGGCCCGTTTTCCATGCCAGTATTTATGCATACATCTGTTTGTAACTGTGAGTTGACACGTGCTAGCATTTTAATTGATAAATCATTCGGAAGTAATGAGCTTTAAGGTAATGAGCTTCAAAGCAATGAGCTTCACATTATTTATAACCAGTCGCGATTCTATATTTATTCCAAAGAGCTCATAAAACAGGCGGTTTTCTAACATTAAGAGTACATTGAATCCCTGCAACTGCTCAGCGTGCCATATTTATTATACAAATACATGCATTAATCGTGTTAATCTTGTCGATGTGGATCTTAACGCTCCGTGAATGAATCCACCCAACATTATCAAACTGGGTTAATTAATCAATTTTATGAAGCTTAAAGGCTTTTTTTTCTGATCTTATTCAAAGCCGATGTTTTCTTGACAACAATCCGTGATAAAACTTCTGGAAGAATGTATGATTATTACCTAAATGAAATTATAATATAGGTTGAGTTGTGTTGAGCTAAAGACCGCCATCACTGCACTCAGAACATACCCATACGCGCTCCGTCCCCTCGTTCAACAGCCAGCGAAGAGTCATACTACTAATCGTTCCCACCGCTATCTGATTAAAAGTTCTCCTTGTCTTCCAGAACCCCTGCCGATCCCCCGCAATATCATTCTTTCCACATACAGCTTCTCAATCTCCTCCCCCGCCTGCTCCACCTGGTCCCACAGACGCCCGATAACCCCTCCCTTGTCTATAGGTAACATAAACAACACAACTATGAAGGGGCTCACAATGACTTGCCTGGCATATTTCTCTGCGTCTCACCGGGTGCATACTGGATAGTTAGATATCATATTTCTCTGCGTCTCACCGGGTACATACTGCATAGTTAGATATCATATTTGGTGCATATATGAATCATTTTCTAGCTAACATACATAGCCACGCAGCCACTGGCACTGTACAAATGTGGAGCATTTTTTTTATCCCCACGACAAAAGAAGACCAAAGAATTAATTTAAAAAAAAACAAGTTTAGTAGAAGTAGAGATATGCTGACGATACCGTGTTACTAGCAGAAAGTGAGCAAGAGTTACAAGATCTAGTGGAACAAGTAAACAGGCACAGTGCAGAATGTGGCTTAGATATTAACATCCAAAAAACGAATACTATGATAATTAGGGGTGGAAAGGAAAGGTCATCAATGAACATCACAGTAAACGGGCAGATACTAAAACAAGTAACAAGTTTCTCTTATCTTGGACATATAATAACAGATGATGGCAGAATTGAAATAGAAATCATAAAGAGAATAGGAATGGCCAAAAATGCTTTCAACTGCATTAAACCAGTATTAACATCTAGAGAGATTAATAACGCATTAAAAATTAGAATTGTATATTCAACGCTACTGTATGATGCGGAAGCCTGGTCATTGAACAAGCAACTAGAAAGTCTCATAGAAGCCCTGGAGATGTGGATATACAGACGAATAGGTCGTATTTCATGGAAACAAAAACAATCAAATGCAGAGGTTCTAGAAAAACTGGGAATGAAGAGAGAGTTGATGAAAGAAATAAAAAGGAGGCAATTGAAATATTTCGACCACTTTAAAAGACATGATACTCTTATAAAAATCATACTGGAAGGCAAGGTTGAGGGCAAGCGACCAAGAGGTAGACAACGATACAAGTGGGAAGATAACACCAAGAGATGGACGAACACCAGCCTGACAGAATGTATAGTCAAGGCGAGAGACAGACAGTGTTGGAGATCCATTGCAGCAAACCTTCATTGTGGAGACGGTACCTGATTGATTGAGTAGAAGTAACTCGCTGTAGGTGTGTGAAGTGATAGGGTCATCGCATATGATAGACCTTAGTGCGTGAATAAAAAAGTGGTCAGTATTTTCCAACCATAGCGAGCGTCGGGAACTGACATCGAACCCTCGTTGTATCTGGGATAGTTCACGTCAAGTCAGTAGCTGTAGCAGAAAAGCCGTGTTTATATATATATCCATCACCTGTTCATGTGATTTCACGCTATCCTGGTTAGGTAACAGGCTGAGAACATCGTATTGCGGCGGAAACGTTGTCCCTGAGGAAAAATAAAAGAATACCGCGGCCAGACAGATAAGCAGTAAGAACACCCTGTAAGAAACAAATAAAAACCGCCACTTGATTCGCGAAAATAAACGTGGGCAGTCGAGACTGTTGGCACGTTATGAGAAGAAACATAATCTTTAAAAAGTGGTGACAACTGGCAAGATTGATGAGGAAAGAGCAGGGAATTTGGGAAAGGGGAGGAAGGATGCTGCTTGCTTGCTTGCATTCGCTGGCTGTGAACTACAGCGTGACGTTGTGTATGTCGGATGAAGACATCCTGTTGTCCAACATCAGTGTGATGTCATACCGGACTGAAGTTTGCGTGAGTATCCGTTGTCCCATGTCTGGCTTATTGGTGTGCAGACTTATGGCCGTGCAGGCAGATGCTTTCCGACTTCGGAGGAATCAGCGATCCTACTGACGTTAGCCAGGACCCCGAAGGGACCTGTTGCCCAGGACGCGCGACTTGGACGTGTCAGTGGGTCTTGGCCAGTATAGAACCTGGCCCTGGTGCCTTGGAAACACTTCTGCGTCCATTGGGAGGTATGATGAAAGAGCTTGGTCACGTGGCATAATCAGTTTATACCACAGGCCTGGTTGATGATAGTATAAGATTGCGTACAATGATAGCCTACATTTATCAGCACGGCACATGATGATGATAACTTGCCACTCCAACGACATTATCTGCCGTGTCATAACCCTCACAGTACTACAGCAGGTCCTGTGTAGAATGTCGCTCACATTACCACCCACAAAAACGAATCTCGACCCTAGGACAATTCTTCTCCCTCAAGTTTTTATTCGGACTCTTCGCTGGCTGTTCAAGATGAGGACTGAGCACGCAAGGGAATATCCCGAGTGCTGTGATGTCGGTTATTGACTCAGCTAACCTCAACTCAACTTCTGTCTCGTGTTTATGAAATCGAAAACCTGCCTCGGTTACAGTCTAGTAATCAGTTCAACACAACAGACAAACAGATAAGGAGTTGACGGTGTATTTTAAGTAACCAAACTCAGTTGACTTCCGGTACGGAAAATTATTTATAAATTTAGCCAACAGTTCAGCTATTAACCAATGCAACATTTACATATATAAATGTACAACAGATTACAAAAACAACATAATGACCTTAAAAGAAAGTAGTATTTCCTGTGGTATCTATGAATGGAGATGAACCCACATGGATTTATTCAAGGTGGTTAACTTTCTGCTCACTCATAAATAGACACATCCGTTAACAATTTAGTCAAAACACAAATCCCTTACTTAATAAATACAGTTGGAATTGACGGATGCCCGAGTCTAAAACACAAATCTTCTAACAGGGAGTGTCATTTAAATGAATCAAAGCTTACATTTGTAGTTTTTTGTTGTTGTTTTTTTTTTAGATAATTATAATTAGATGTCTGAAAGGGGACATTATCGATGAAAATATAATATGCGTTTCTACAGCAGCCAGAGAAATATGACTCAACGTGAAAAAAAGAAAGAAATCTCAATAATTGGAATTAGCTTCATCCTATTTTTGCACTATATCTACACGCGCAGTTTTATTTCTAACTATAAATGTTCCCCCATTATGGATTGCTTACATTATGTTTGTGCACTCGTTGGTAGTTTTATTACACTTTAGATCAAAGACATACAGCCGGTGGCGCACGGGTGGCTTGCGGCCCTTCGAATATTTGCGTGCGGCACTTAATCCCAATTAACATTAAGTCTACATGCGTACGCATATTTGTAAATATGATCTGGTATTCCAGGTCAACCCCACCTAAAACTGGTCCCAGGAAATGCTTTCGGAAGTAAAGGTGGCCGGTGTGATATCGGCCCAGTCACATACCGAGTGTGTATCTGTCTATACAAATATTGGGTAGCACGTGTGCCCAATACACCTCCAGGCGCGTAAAAATGGTTCTTTACTTTACTTTACTTTACTTTACTTTAAAAAAGAAGTCGCTTAAAAGGGTCGACTTCATTGCACCGGGTTTTATCCCATATGGCTCGGTCTCTTTCCGCAGCGCGGACAGCGTCGCACAAAGCACTAACTCTGTAGCTCTAGCGACGACCCACAGGAGTCTCCGAAAAATTTCCCTCGCGAACCGAAGGACACGGCCCGGAATCGAAATCACAACCTTCGAAGCTCGAGTCAAATGGGGTTACTTTACTTTACTTTACTTTACTTTACTTTACTTTACTTTACTTTACTTCACTTTACTTTACTTTACTTTACTTTACTTTACTTTACTTTACTTTACTTTACTTTACTTTATTTTACTTTACTTCAGAAGAGAATTAGAGACAGAGGAATGATATCTGTATAACATAGGCGGCACTGGTTGATATTGTAAACGATTTGGGGTGATATGGTTGCTGACCTATGTCCCAAAGGGTGAACACCAGGCGAAATATGACGCAATGGAGACTGTACTTACATATATAGAAAGACACTTTATTCACGCGTGTATGACTACTTGCCGGCTCCGTGGTGAAGAAGTTTCGGACGCAGTTTGTAATTCCACATACCTGCGTTCGAAACACAGCTGCGGGCTGTTTGACAGCAGACCGCCTTGCGTTTGTTTTGTACGAAATTGTATGGGTGCTGGTCGTTCAGAAAGCAATGGCAAACTACCGAACGTAAACTTGCCAAGAGATCACAACAGCAAACAATGCTGGTGTTGATTATAACGTCCTGTAAAGGATATGCAACTAACTTTTTTTTATAAAATGACTACTAAGGCTAACTGCTAAGTTTTGCTTTATTCATTTTTATTCTGATCTCTTTGCAGTCTGCTACATCAGGGAGTGCGTTCCCAAGTTTGTCCAGTGCGCCCAGAGTTCAGCGACACAAGATGAATACTCAGAATGCAAGAAGAGGCACGAGATCTGCGGTATGCTGTGTGGAAGCATGTCGGCTGGGGAGCCCCTCATCTGACTGCCATCTTAGGACGACATCACATCTAGTTCCATGTGCATGTCGTCATGGATAATTGTGTAGTCATCATGTGACTTCACGCGTATCTGTGATGTCTGTAATCTACCGAAGAGGACAGTATGTGGTGAATTGTGTTCTGAAGTTTTATGTTCTAAGAGCTCTGTAGGACAATTGTTAGTAATGAATTAGTACACATTTTAAGTTCTATCGTCTACTCCGTGTAGATAATGTATACAGATATACGTAATATATTTTCTACAGCTTTTTCTTGTGACCTGAATACAATAGAAGAATAGCATAGACACAATAAAACAGCAAAAGTATAAAACTTCAAATCCCCACATTGATAACAGACAATATGAACATGATAGTGTGCCTATAAAGATGTTAATAAACACAGCCATCAATCCATTATACAAATTAATACTAAACACTATATATCTCAGTTATAAAGCAACAGGGTTGAACAGGATCACGAGTAGAGTCCTTTGTCTTGGATGGAATCTGTCCTGAGGGAGCAAACCTATCACAAATCAAGGCCGAATTCGGACACGCTTTCCTCTTTGTTGTAGCTAGGTGTGACGTGCTTTCCTAGAATGAGGAACGAACGAACGGACGGACTTTATTTTCAAAGGGTAACAAATTGGGAACGCAGGCCCGTCTTACATTCGGCCCTTCCAATCACTCATCTTTCGTTCATCAATAGTGCATAGGAAAAACATTGTCAAATGAATTTTGTACGAAGATCAAGAAGAAGAAGGGGATTATAGTAATATAAATACAGTACTACACTAATATAAATGCAATACTACACTACTATAAAGGAAATGCTACACTACTATAAATACAATAATACGGTGATACATACAATACTACACTACTATAAATACTTTACTATACAACTATAAATGCAATACTACACTAATATAAATACAATACTACATTCATATGAATGCAATACTACACTACTATAAATACAATGCTACATTACTAAAAATACAATACTATAGTGATACATATAATACATTTTTTTTGTGCATATCCTTCACAGGACATCGCTGTCAACACCAGCATCTTTTAGCTGTATGTTGATTTCTTGGCAAGATTACGCTCAGTAGTTTGCCATTGTTTTCTGAGCGGCCGGCTCACATACCCCGTTGCTACTCTAATATAAATACAATACTACAGTAATATAAATACAATACTGCAGTAATATAAATACAATACTACACAAATATAAGTACACTCATTGGCACCTTTCCGTCTTGACAGACGATAGTTTGGTACATTGTGCTTCAAAAAGGCTTAATAACTGTCATATGGCAATAACTACGATCCATGGCGGTGGCGAGTGTGGCTGGTAAGGCCAATTCTTGCTGCAAATGTTTGCCCACAGTAGGTGCATGTGAAAACATGGTCATTTCCACCATTTTGCACCATCTTACGTCTCTCACGCTCTGTGTGTGCTTTATCTGCAATCATTTTCTCCTTTGTCTTTATTCCATTTCTGATAGTTGCCCTCCATGCAACACGTTCAGCGGCGACTTTCTCCAAATGTGCATTATCAATGCCTGTATCAATCATGTCCCGCTTACACACATCTTTGTATCGTAGTAGAGGCCGACCCTGAGATCTCCTACCCGTCTGTAACTCACCAAAAAAGATGTCCTTTGGTATTCTACCATCATCCATCCCCCTAACGTGTCCTATCCATCTAAGTCTACGAAGACTGAGCATGGAATACACCGTCACACAACCTGATCTTTCCAATACTTCAGTATTTGTGATTTTGTCTTGCCACTTAATACCAAGTATTCATCGCAGACACCGCATATGAAAGCTGTTTAAACGTTTCTCTTGGCGTGAGTAAGTTGTCCAGGTTTCACTGCCATAAAGAAGAGTACTAAGGACACAGGCTTGGTAGACGAGGACTTTTGTTTTGGCAGTAAGCTTCCTGTTCTCCCAGACTCTTTTTGCTAACATGTTCATTGTTGTTGCTGCCTTGCCAATCCTGATGTTGATTTCCTGATCGAGGGATAATTTGCTATTTACCTCTGATCCAAGATATGTAAAATGGTCTACTATCTCCAGTTCAGCGTCGTCAACAAAGATTGATGGTACACCATGTGCACCTTGTGACATAATCTGTGTCTTCTTTTTGTTAATTGTTAAACCAAATTCAGAACAAGCATTGGAGAATGCAGATAGTAGATGTTGTAATTCTTCCTCAGAGTGGGTCGTAATCGCAGCATCATCCGCAAAAAGCAACTCTCTGATTAGTACCCTGCTAATTTTGGTCTTGGCCTTCAATCTCTGAGCATTATAGAGGCCACCATCTGAGCGTGAGTGAATGTATATACCGTCATCCTGATCACGAAAGGCATATTTCAGTAGAAGTGAAAAGTATATCCCAAAGAGGGTGGGGGCTAGTACACAACCTTGCTTAACTCCACTCTTGATTTCAAACTCTTCTGAAGTTGAGCCATCAAACTTGATTATACCCTTCATGCCTGTGTGGAACGATTCCACAATGGACAGAAGAGTTGGTGGACAGCCAATCTTCTTTAGTACAAAGCCTGGGCTAAAATAAAGAAACCATGTGTTGCCCATGCAGCATGATCCCTCTCTCGGCCTGCCTAGTTCACTCCAGAGGAAAGTTAACACCTATACATCTGGAACAAGACAAGCTGCAGAAGCTGCCGGATCAGCAAAGCAATGCTCTAACTGTCCGCCTGTCGGAGCTTCGATCCTAGACCAGCTGCCAACCAAGGCTTAGGGCCTGGTCTGCCCTGCCATGACTTATTTTGTCTTTGGGTTGCATTTCCTCCCACCAGGATAAGGCTAGTACCCTCCCAATTGCGCTCTTCCGCCCGAAGCCGTTGGCACAATGTGGGGTGTCGGGTTTGGTAAGCGCCGCCCAACATTCGGCGCTGACAGAAAGCAGGTAGTACCGTCTACTGTCATACGGTAGCTCAGTCATATCTGACTAAGACCTGACTCACATAAGTACACTACTAAGGTAATATAAATACAATGCTACACTTATATAAATACAATACTACACTAATATAAATACAATACTACAGTAATACTTTAAGTAGAAATAAAGTAAGCGAACCTATCTGAAGCCTTAGAGCGTACTGGATACATTGTGCTTCACTCAATCTTTATATACCAATCGGAACTCCGGGGTTTATTTGGTTAATATCACACCGGATGCTTTTATTTCCAACATATTTCCTGGTACACTGTTTAGGCTGGATCGACCACTGAGCCACTATTCAAGATGCGCCTCAGTGCGAAACCGACCCCTTAAAACACGACAAGAGTTGTACAACTGTTTAAAACATGACATTTTAAAGTAACTCAACATGTTTGTCCTGCCGCCTTTACAACGATTATTCCAAGAGGCAATACGGGATATTTACAAGCTGCTTGAAAATTTAGCCGGCGTCTGTGGCGAAGGAGTAACGAGCTGGATTCCCAATTCCTTATAACGCGTTCGAAAACAGCTAGAGGCTGTTTGGAAGCAGACAGTCATGTGTTTATTTTTAATAACGGTTTGAGCATCGGTCGTACACTGAGCGCAAACTTGCCGAGTAAATCACAAACAGCCACAAGTGACAGGAGAAGAGAAGGCCTGCCTGCCTGCCTGCCTGCCTGCCTGCCTGCCTGCCTGCCTGCCTGCCTGCCTGTCTGTCTGTCTGTCTGTCTGTCTGTCTGTCTGTCTGTCTGTCTGTCTTTTGTAGTAGCTGATATAACTGTTCCGTTTTATTCTGGTTATTGATTGATTGATTGATTTAGGAACCGACATCACAGCATTCGGGGCATTCCCATAAGCGCTCCGTCCCCATCATCAGCAGCCAGCGAAGAGTTCCAACACTAATAGTACCAGTAGCAATCTGATTATATGTCCGTCTCGCCTTTCCTCTGAGCGTTGATCGTCTGTCTGGTTATTATGTATCACAACCCCATATACAACCATGTATTGTATCAATGAGAGACGTGCAGGTGCATTGACCAGTACACTAGCCAGGTGGCCAGATGGGCATATGCTAGAATCCCTCTCGAAGTGGGGATAATTTTCAAAATTGATCTCAACTCCCTATTCGACCCAGCCTAAAAGTGGTACATGAATATTTTCTAGGAAGTAAAGGGTTGACAGTCATAAACTGTCATTTACTGCCAATATAGTACCTTGCGGTGTATGGCAGAGGGGTATTTGAACCTAAGGAATTAAGGCCGCCTGGCTAGTGCAGTCGCCACGAACTGTGCAGGTTAGAATTTTATTTTTGCCCCCCGACAGACAACAAAATCCCACAACTTACGAGGGATCGAACCCGGGTCTCCCGAAGGAGAGTCCGCCTTACTAGCCACTCGGCCAGCCACTCCTCTCGGATTGACAGTGACAACATCAAAAATCAGTTGGTCTATAAAAAATTGGAGTTAGCAGTGTATACGGAAAATTCCTTATGGTGGGGATAAGGGTATTCTGCTGATTTATCTTTATCACATCCTTGATACGTAATAAGGGATTTAAAAAAAAAGGATCCTTGACTTAATGTCTCTGTAGAATTAATATAGATTTTAAAAAAAAAAAAAAAAAAAAAAAACAGACAACTTTGAAATAACCAACGGTTTAAACATGAGAAGTATGTGAACACTTGAGAACATAGAAATATACAGCCCACAAGTATATGAAACGTGGAGGGCATAGAAATGTACAGCCCCACAAGTATGTGAGCACTAGGGGACATAGAAATATACAGCCCACAAGCTTGTGAACAATGGAGAACGTGAATTATACAGCACCACAAGCATGTGAACAGTGGAGGACATAGAAATATACCGCACCACATGTATCTGAACAGTGGAGGACATAGAAATATACCGCACCACATGTATGTGAACAGTGGAGGACATAGAAATATACCGCACCACATGTATGTGAACAGTGGAGGACATAGAGAAATGCAGCTCTACAATTATAACAGTGGAGGACATAGAAATATACCGAGCCACATAATAAGTAGTAAACCACATGTGTAAATTACCATCGTTAGCTTTCTGTAGCCTAGCTCTTTCTGGGCGAGTCCAGAAGTTATTTTAAAACAACAACTGTCCGGGTATAATTAAGCGGGCTGAATGCCCCAAGGTTGTGTCTGCGTGCTGGCCTTCTGTCCGTCTGTCTAATGTCCATCTCTATGTTTAATGACCGAATTAAATTAGACATGCAGTCTATCATTAAACAGGCTAAATTTGACACAGGCATTTGGTTCAGCGTTTATGATTGCTTATAGATCTAATTGGTGTAACTCATCAATGCAAAACATAAGTCTCTAGGTATTTTAGCACATCTGGATTCTGTATTACAAAATATTATATCGAATTAGCCTAATTACTATTGTATTCAATTAATTTTGAATTAAATTCCATTAAAGATCAAAAACATATGTCCCGACAAATCAGTGAGCTCACAGGAAGAACTCTAAGAATAAATACAGGGTGTTTGAAATCAAAAACAGGAAAGATATTATTGGAGGAAGGTGCTATAATGAAGAGGTGGAATGAGTATATAAGAGAATTATATAATGGAGAAAGGGAAGAATTAACGGAAGAAAGTAACTTAGAAGGCCCACTTATTCTAAAAGAAGAATTCGCTGACGCTATGAACCATATGAAGAAAGGAACAACAGCTGGGCAAGATGAAATCACAGTAGAAGAATTAGATGTATTGGGTGAATTTGGAGTAGATATATTAACCAAAATGTTGAATGATATTTACAGCAGGGATATTTACCGAGCGATATTCTGAAATCTGTATTTATAGCTATACCAAAGAGACCAGGAGCAATTGAATGCGAAATTTTCGTACAATTTACCTCATAAACTATGTCACTAAGCTTCTACTCAGAATTATAATGAGAAGAACAAGAAAGAAAATAAAAATGAAAATTAGTGAAGAACAATATGGTTGTGTGGAAGGAAAGAGTACAAACAATGCAATATATATATATATATATATATATATATATATATATATATATATATATATATATATATATATATATATATATATAACGAACACTAATAGATAGGTCAAGAGAGACACAGAAAGACATATATTTGTGCTTCATAGATTATACTAAGGCTTTTGATAAAGTGCCGCGCTCCCTGGCCTAGGTGGTAACGTCTTTCGCTGTAATCCCGTATACTCTCGTGAGTAACGTGACGTTCGTGAGAATCGTTAGCGGTTCTCGACGGGTCGGTAACTTAGGGGTATGTAAGCCGCTCGCTTAGAAAGCAATAGCAAACTATTGTAATCATGCCAAGAAATCAACAATCAGCGTAAAGATGCTGATGTTGACAGCGATGTCATGTAAAGGTTATGCGGGAAAAAAAACAACATTTGATAAAGTAAAACGTGATGAACTGATTAACATGTTGGAAGATTTCAACATTGATGGGAAAGATTTAAGAATTATAAAGAATATTTATGGAACCAAGTAGCAGCAATTAAAATGGGAATTAAAGAAGGTAGTTAGGAACAGATAAAGCTGGGAGTACGACAGGGGTGTGTCTTGTCACCGGATCTCTTCTCCCTATACAGCGAAGTAATAATGGGAAAATCCAAGAGAAGCCAGGAATACTAATCAAAGGTTATAATATAAACAATATACGCTATGCAGGTGACACAGTATTGGTGGCGGATAATGCAACAGACCTACAACAATTGTTGGACATTGTAGTATCAGAGAGTGCACATAAAGGATTCTCCTTTAACATCAAGAAAACAGTAACAATGGTGATATCAAAGAAACTGGTGACACCAAAATGTACATAGAAATAGAAGGGGAAATTCTTAACCAAGTGGATAATTTTAAATACCTAGGGGCACTTATAACATCAGATGGAAGATGTACAACAGAGATTAAGAGCAGAATTCCCCCCTCCCCCCTCCCCCCCCCCCCCCGCATATCCTTTACATGACATCTCTGTCAACACCGGCATTTTACCGCTGTTGTTGATTTCTGGGCAAGATTACGCTCAGTAGTTTGCCATTACTTTCTGAGCGGCCGGCTCACTTATCCCGTAAGTCACCAACGTGACGAGAACTGCTACCAATTCTCGCGCGCTGCGAGACCCTACGTAGATAAACGGGATTACGGAGAAAGCCGTTTAACCCCTCGGCCAGAGAGACCGGCAAGAGCAGAATAGGGCAAGCAAAAACTGCATTTCAGAAAAATGAAGAGTATACTATACAATAAGTCGCTATCAATGAATGTAAGAAAGAGAGTGCTAAAATGCTATATAGAACCAGTTTTGCTGTATGACAGAGAATCTTGGAATGTAAATGGACAAATTATGAAGAACTTAGAAGCAACAGAGATGTGGTTTTTGAGACGAATGTTGCGAATTCCTTGGACTGCCAGAGTAACTAACAACAATTGCCTGAAAGAGGCTAATGAAACTAAAACAATATTTACAACAATAAGAAAGAGACAAACAGCTTTCTTTGGTCATCTGATGAGAAGAGAGGCATTGGAGAACATCGTGACAACTGGAAAGATCGAGGGGAAGAGAGGCAGAGGCAGACCAAGAGAAATTATGCTGAACGGATTGAGACGGTGGCATGGACGAATATCATCAGCAGAGTTGATCCAAAACACCAAAGACCGAGATCTGTGGAGTGCCATGAACGCCTACGCCAGCTGGCATGGCACTTGATGATGATGATGATTCAATTAAACTTATTATCATAACTTACATTTCAGTAGACACTAACACAATACATTAGCATTTATTATTTGTTTTATCCTTCTCAACTTGTATTTAATACACGTTTCAGTCTCATAATAAATATATTTCTGATGTTTTTCAACCTCCTGAAACCTGTGTTTATCACTATTTTCAACCTCCTGAAACCTGTGTTTATCACTATTTTCAACCTCCTGAAACCTGTGTTTATCACTATTTTCAACCTCCTCAAACCCATATTTTTTTGGGTACTCATCTTAACCCCATGAATCTCGTATTTATTAATCTTTTTAACTTTCTCAAACGTATTTTTAAAACTCTGTTTAACCTTCCCAAATCTATATTTATTATTCTTTTCAAACTTCCCAAACCAATATTGATTACTTTTCACAACGTTCTCAAATACGGTTTACTTACAATTTAAAATTTCTCAAACATTCGTTTCTAACATTTCGAACTTTCATTTATTGATCTTTTCAACATTCTGAATCATACATTTCCATCCTTCGTAAACATATTTGTGATTCTGTGTAACCTTCTCAAACATGTATGTGTTTATTTTTTTTTTTTTTTCTTGTTTCTTGTTTTTTGTTTCAATGTCATTTAAAAGTGTATTTTTGTGTGAGGCCCTTTAAATATACAGGAAATACTTTCAGATGCGTTTAAAACTTAGCCTTCGATGCAAACGACAGCATAACACCAGTCTAACATTGTAAAATGTTAATATACCACATCGGATTACATCGTCACGCAGAGTTTATCAACAAAATTTCGTGAACAATACACATAAAGGAGCCACATTCCGGAGAATAATTTTTGTGGCAGAAACATTCACTGTTTGAGAATAACACCTGTGGTAGGCGTTATTATTTAAGAATAACACTGTTAATCTTTATTTAAAACAAAAATCCCCTTCCAGCCAAATAACGCTTGCAGCAGGATAATTATATGATAATAACACTTGTGCGATAAGGATGTTATTATGAAACCGGATTATGTTTCAACACATAAGAGATGGACAATTGGAAATTAGAATAAAACTGATGTTTTCACTACGTGTATTAGCCACATCCCTGTCAGCGGAATCCACCCTAATCTCCAGATGGGACGTTTAGAAGTCGCGGAGCGTTATATTGCTTTTTATTCTATATATGTCGGTGTGTGTGGTAATGCCTACTCTGTGGCTAAGGAGTTACGGACTCATTTCGTAATCCCGGATACCGCGTTCGAAATATAGCTTGGATCGATTGACAGCAGACCGCCTTACATTTGTTTTTATTAAATGGTATGAGTGCCGGACTTTGAGAAAGCAATTTCAAACTACTGAACGTAAACTTGTAAACTTGTTAAGAAATCACAAACAGCCACCAAAAAAAAAAAAAAAAAAATGCTGGCGTTGATTTTGACGTCCTGGGAGGGATATGCAACTAACTTTGTATGTGATAGTGAATGCATCTTCACAATTCTCACAAACCGGGTTCGAAGATTTGGAAACAGATCGCTTTGTGACGATTTTCACAACGGCATGAGCGTCGGTCGTTTAAAAATCAATGACAAATGACTGAACGTAATAGAGTTGAGTTGTGTTGAATTAAGTTGAGTTGAGTCAAGAACCGACATCATTGTACTCGGCGCATTCCCATAAACGCTCAGTCATCAGTGGTAACGTAACATTTCATTAAAAATCAAGACAGTCAATCAATGCTGTTATTTATTCGTCGTCGCTTAAAATCCGAGAGACAGAAATCATCTGCATGTACTGGGATAAAATTAGTCAGTTTAGCCGACAGGTGAACAGTGCTGGCTCTTACACTTCCCGTGCGCTGATGACGGGGCTGTGGGGTTATTCTCTACACCGGTCAGTTGCACTTAAACGTTGACTTCTCGTTCAAAAAGCAATAGCAAACTACTGAACGTAACATTGCCGAGACAGTCAACATAGGGGTTGATAACAGCGTCCCGCAAAGGATATGCAATATTTAACACACACATACACACATACAGAGAGAGAGAGAGAGAGAGAGAGAGAGAGAGAGAGAGAGACACTCGCACACAAACACACACAAACACATACACAAACACACACAAATACATACACAAACACACACAAACACACACGCAAACATCCACCCAAACACACACACAAGCACACACACACACATACCACACACAATTGACATAAAACATACCGGCGTTGGATTATCTCCACTCACCTCATTCAAAAGAAGCTGCCTTTTAAATGCACTGATTTTCTCGTAATGGCATATTTAAAAAAAAATATATATACTCTAAGAATTGTGGCTTTTCCAGGTCAACCCATGATCAAGTATTAGGTCACAATTTAAACTAGGTAAAGGCGACCCAGGAATAAGACGTTGTATTTCAGAGAGTATCTAACATGAACTTTTGGGAGATCATTGACGTCATTAAACACACGTAACCATGTAGTAAATTAAGAATCGCATGTTGGCTATTACAGGAACTCTTACAAGTATGGCACAAATCTAGTTTTATTACAATTGCTCATCTGCATTTTTTTACCCATCCAATTGTAGATGGAAACGTCATGTAGACATACAGTTTAACAATCGTATCTTGAAGGGTCTGTTAAGTTCATAGTTTACAAAGTCACTAAGGTTTGCAGGAGACTGAAACTGCGTTAATTCCGATCTAGGATTTAAAATCATCCTCGGTCGATTGGGGAGCAGACTGCTTTGCGTTGATATCGCTGATATGAGGCGCCTGCTGTTCAGAAAGCAGTGGGAAACTACTGAACTGTAAATGCCAAGTAAATCACAGACAGGCAATGCATTCTGGGATTGGTTACAATGTTGTGTAAAGGACAGGCAACTAACCTAACATACGTCCGGAGTCAATCCAGCTTTATAACATGGATATAAGAAAATTGCAAGTGAGTTAAGGCAACTTCTGTGACCATAAACACATCGCGCACCCATTGCAGTCGTTACTACCCACATTGCGCACCAGTATTTCGCGTCCTTTACCTAATCTTCGATCGCTGCCGAAAATTTCTGACTGACGTCACATAGTTGGTTCTCTGTCATTCTTAACTATTACCGAATTGACGTCGCATAGCTGGTACTCTGTCATTCTCAACTATTACTTAATTGACGTCATATAGTTGGTTCTCTGTAATTCTCAACTATTACTTAGTTGACGTTATATAGTTTGTTCTCTGTCATTCTCAACTATTACTTAATTGACGTCACATAGTTGGTTCTCTGTCATTCTCAACTATTACTTAATTGACGTCATATAGCTGGTACTCTGTCATTCTCAATTATTACCGAATTGACGTCACATAGCTGGTTCTTTGTCATTCTCAACTGTTACTTAACTGACGTCACAAAGCTGGTTCTCTGTCATTCTCAACTGTTACTTAATTGACTTTACATAGCTGGTTCTCTGTCATTCTCAACTATCACCGAATTGAGGTCACACAGTTAGTTCTGTCATTCTCAAATACTGCCGAATTGACGTCATATAGCTGGTTCTCTGTCATTCTCAACTATCACTTAATTGACGTCACATAGCTGTTTCTCTGTCATTCTCAACCATTACTTAATACACGTCACATAGCTGGTTCTCTGTCATTTTCAACTATTACTGAATTGACGTCACATAGCTAGTTCTCTGTCATTCTCAACTGTTACTTAACTGTCGTCACATATCTGGTTCTTTGTCATTCTCAACTATTACCGAATTGACGTCATATAGCTGGTTCTCTGTCATTCACAACTATTAAAAAAATTGACGTCATACAGCTGTTCTCTGTCATTCTCAATTATTACTGAATTGACGTCATATAGCTGGTTCTCTGTCATTCTCAACTGTTACTTAATTGACGTCACATAACAGATTCTCCGTCATTCTAAACCATTACCGAATTGACGTCATATAGCTGGTTCTCTGTCATTCTCAACTGTTACTTAATTGACGTCACATAGCTAGTTCTCTATCAATCTCAACTATTACCGAATTGACGTCACATAGCTGGTTCTCTGTCAATCTCAACTATTACCGAATTGACGTCACATAGCTAGTTCTCTGTCAATCTCAACTGTTACTTAATTGACGTCACATAGCTAGTTCTCTGTCAATCTCAACTATTACCGAATTGACGTCACATAGCTGGTTCTCTGTCAATCTCAACTATTACCGAATTGACGTCACATAGCTAGTTCTCTGTCAATCTCAACTATTAACGAATTGACGTCACATAGCTAGTTCTCTGTCAATCTCAACTGTTACTTAATTGACGTCACATAGCTAGTTCTCTGTCAATCTCAACTATTACCGAATTGACGTCACATAGCTGGTTCTCTGTCATTCTCAACTATTAACGAATTGACGTCACACAGCTGTTTCTCTGTCATTCTCAACTATTACCGAATTGACGTCATATAGCTGGTTCTCTGTCATTCTCAACTATTACCGAATTGACGTCATATAGCTGGTTCTCTGTCATTCTCAACTATTACCGAATTGACGTCATATAGCTGGTTCTCTGTCATTCACAACTATTAAAAAATTGACGTCATACAGCTGTTCTCTGTCATTCTCAACTATTACCGAATTGACGTCGCATAACTGGCTCTCTGTCATTCTCAACTGTTACTTAATTGACGTAACATAGCTGGTTCTCTGTCATTCTCAACTGTTACTTTATTGACGTCATACAGCTGGTTCTTTGTCATTATGAACTGTTACTTTATTGACGTCACATAGTTGGTTCTCCGTCATTCTCAACTATTACTTAATTGACGTCACATAATTGGTTCTCTTTCATTCTCAACTATTACTTATTTGACTTCACACAGCTGGTTCTTTGTCATTCTCAACTATTACTTAATTGATGTCACATGGCTGGTTCTCTGTCATTCTCAGAGTATGTTGTTTGTCCATCAAGAATGATGATGGCCATTCATTTCATCCAGTGGGGTTGAAAGTATGGAGCCGTGACCACTAAGATTGCTGATAAGCCATAATTTGGCTGGAAATGTTCTTTGGCAATGTGGCAAAGAATGCTTGACTTGCCAGCAGGAGGCTCTCCCGCAGTGGTTTTACTGTCCAGCCTTTTCTTCTCAGCTCTTGCAGTCCTGTTTGCTACACAAGTGACTACACCCTTGCATAATGATGTACGCCACGAATCTCGGTCTTTGGCAGCAGTCTTCGAAGTGTTATGATGAATTCCAAATGCTTTTAGTGAGGTCTTAAGAGTGTCTTTAAAGTGTTTCCCCTGGCCGCATTGGGAACGTTTACCACAACGCAGCTCGCCGTAATATATTCACTTCGGAAGCCTGTGATCTGGCATGCATCTGTCATTCTCAGATATTACCGAATTGACGTCACACAGCTGGTTCTCTATCATTCTCAACTATTATCGAATTGACGTCACATATCTGGTTCTCTGTCATCTCAACTATTACCGAATCAACCAAACCCAGGATTCGTAAGAGTTCCTAATCCTAGGTGAATTGTCTGCGAATGCATTTTAAGCCTTCTTCTCAACCCTGTTATCACAAGTATACTTTGAAATATACTTTAATTGACGCCATATTGTTAGATATCTGTCCGGAGACATGTAACGTCCGTTTAACACTATATTTACAATTATGCTTTATACAGGTTTATTTCTAATGACTGTGCAGTGTTTTAAAATATTGCCGGTCCAAGTTTTGTATTTACCTATTGTATTGCATTAACTTTAGAGAGGTTAAATACAAAACTTGGACCGGCAATATTTTAAAACACGGCACAGTCATTAGAAATATACCTTAAACATATGTTGTCAATCAACGTAACCTGCAGCTTGCAGGTAAAACCTGTGTCTATTGTATTAACCTCAGTAATACCATTCAAGCGGGCGCTAGGGAGGTTGACAGAGAACTGTGATGATGGCATAACGTGGGTGCGACGCCTTGGCTCGTCGCTTGAGAAAGTGAAGGACAGATTTGCAGCCAATGCTCCAGATATTCAAGCCTATAGAATATTATAGCGTTATCAATTCACAGACCCATAGTAGGAAACTACTTAATAATATCATGTTCTGTTATTCTTATCGAGTATATTAATTTTTTAACCCTTGTCTTTCTTGTCCCTTAATCAACACGTAACCTGTGTGCATATATTCTTAGGTTGTCTATATCCCTAGCCATTGTGTTGCTGTTAGGTTAGTTATAATTGTGTGTGTTTGATTAGTGTGTTTCGTGCTAACAGGCTGTCGTGTTTGTATCAATATGTTCGATTGATTCGTCCCTTGTTTAAACATTGATTAACTTACTTGACAGTCAAAACAATATTTTCCCGTAGTGAATTTGAATAACGAAGACACAAACCATAGATTGTACGATTTATTGCCTGGCATATTTCGCTGCATCTCGTCAGGTAAATACTGCAGAAGCCACACAACACAGAGTAACATAAGTAGATACATCGTTCAAGCTGAAATATACACATGTTCGCACAGTAATATCAATTGTCTGTCAGGTAATTTTAAACTGACTATCATGTCTTTCTGTTTGCACAAAATTTGTGTATGAAAATGTATCATTATAGCTTCTGCATACTTTAACAAGCGACTATTTTGTGTATGAAACAACACGCGAAAAGAGCTGTCTCTATCAATTACATGACCGGTTTCCAAGATACGACGTGCAATGGAAGACGCTGGAAGTTTAGTTTATAATTGTGGTGTGTCAGCCTTCCCACGATCCCATCGCCTGTGTGTAGTTTCTTGTCAATCCAGTTTGGTATGTGTTCAACAATCCTGCTTTCTAACTTCCGCTCTGTTCTGCCGATGTAGGTAGACTCGCACCTGCATGTGAATTGGTAAATGCAGTTGGATGTGGCGTACAGAGGGGTAGATTATTTTACTGCTGGGGTGGGAATAGGTGTGGTTCTGTACCTAATAACTGGAGTTGCAGCACAGAATGTTCGGTCGACTGCTGTAATGAAGCGGTCCTGTAAGTGTAGCAATACGTCATCCCTTCGAAAGGTTAGCTGGATAAATACCTTGAACTTAGGGACTGTAGTTACGTCTGATTTTGGTTTCGGTTTTTGGCAGTGGCGCTTTATAAATCCTGTGGAGTACCCAATCAGGTGTAGGACATTCTTACGAGTTTCAATTTCATCTGTTAGTGTGTCCTGGGTGCATATCTTCCTACCACGTTCAAACAGGGTCCGTACTAAGCCCCGTTTGTACTGGACAGGTGCGAAGCTATGAAAATTTAAGTATTGGCCAGTCCATGTTTCTTTGCGGTACACCGATCTTTGAATTGTGCCGCCTGCTCTACGTCTCGTTAGGATATTCAGAACAGCAACGTTTCGTTGTGTTCGTATTCCATAGATAGAGAGATGTTTTTATGCGTCATGTTCATTATGGCTTGGAACGATGTTGCTTGTAGCTCGTCTATGGTGATAATTAATATATCGTCCACATAACGACGGTAGAAGACCATGTTTTTAATGTCTGAGGATTTCTTTTCTTTTAAATGTTCCATAAAGATGTCCACTAGAATAGGACCAAGAGAACTCCTCATGGCCACTCCGTCAATTTGGCGGTTTGACTTATTCAGAAAATTAAATTTTATATTGGCAGTACATAGTAATAGTAGCCTCTCCAGAATAGATGTAGGTATGCCAAGTTTTAGTTGTCTCTAATGCGTTCACTTATTATTTTCACTGTCTCATCTAATGGAACGTTGGTAAATAGGGAGGCTATATCCATGGACACCATGTGTTTATTATTATTTCAATCAATAAATCATGTGCCATGCCGGAAAGCGTGGGCGGTCATGACTTGCCATTTCACTCGATCACCAGTGTCGTTGATCAGCTCAGTGTTCCTGTCTCGTCCATGCCATGTGGCCAAGCCATCCAGGTATTTTCCTCTCGGTCTTCCTCTTGGTCTGTTCCCTTCGATCTTGCCAGTTGTCACTAAGTTCTCCAATCCATTTCTTCTCATAACATTTCTGCAGCCATCAGATGCTTTTCAGCTTGACTGCTCATTGTCCAAGTTTCACATCCATACAAAAGAACAGGCTCTATGTATCCCCTCAACACTCTTTTTCTCGTTTCAATTGACATCTTTTTATTGGTCAGAATGTTTTTCATCTTGCTAAAGGCTACTTTCGCCATGGCGATTCTTGTTCTAATCTCTTCAAGGCATCTCCCATCAGATGTTATGACTGTTCCAAGATAATTGTACCGATTCACTTGTTGAAGAATATTTCCATTTACTTGTATATTACATTGTGACACTTCTTCCTTCCTAGTGACAACCATAACCTGAGTCTTTTTACAATTTAATTCTAACCCCAGTTGCTCACTGTGTACAACAACCGCATCTACTAATTGTTACAGTTCCTGCGCATTGTCTGCAATTAATATTGTATCATCTGCATATCTAATGTTATTGATGTTTCGTCCTCCAATGCTGATTCCATTTATATCCTCTACATTTCTGAAAATATTTTCACTGTATAGGGAAAAAAGATCTGGAGACATCACACATCCCTGCCTAACACCTCTCTTAATTGGCTGATACTGTCCCACTTCATTATCAATCCTTATTGCAGCTTGTTGTTTCCAATATATGTTTTATTATTTATGTTCATAGTATCCAATAATTCCACCAGTTAGAATGTATCTCTAAATATTTTAGGATCAAACGACTGTCGTACTGGCTTTAAAATTTCAGATAGCCATCTCGACATCCAATGTTGTGCAGAGTTAACCATGGACAGGATCGGTCTTAGCGTGATTCCGGGCTTGTGAAGTTTGGGTAGACCGTACATTTGAGGGGTTTGGGAGCCACGTGGTGTGAGCATTTATGCAGTGGCGTCACTGATAAACCCCTCATTCACAAGTGACTAGATCTCTTTTCTCATTTTTGCATCCAGTTCTTCCGACTTGTTTACTGTTTGATCTAACCTGAATTTAGATTCATCCGATAATATCTCTTCCATTTTACTCTGGTAGTCTGACATGTCCACCAATACTGCACCACTTCCTTTGTCTGGTTTCACTAATACAAGGGTTTTGTTAACTTTTAATGCTTTTAATGCAGTAAGGTGTTCGTTGGCCAGCGGACATGTCTGTTTAGAGAGTGTTGTGCGATATTGGTGTTCTAAATTTACCAGTTTGGCCTTCAGCCACCCGACCGACTCAGCAGAAGTAGGTGATAACTTATAGACTTGGTCAAACAACATTTCAAACTGTGCCTGCGGCTCAGTGCGGTTGATGTGTTTGGGCTTTAGGCAGAATTTTAATCCGTATGCAAGGATCTCAGTTTCAATATTGTTCAGAACGTACGACGATAAGTTCCCCACATATTTCTCTGCGTTGTCTATTGCTGACTTTGTTATCTTTCCATTACTCAGTGATTTACTGAGGCGAACATTCTCTGCGATTTTCACCATGTACACGGTTTCTGTGCAGAATTTAGTGAACTTCAAGTGGCCATGCAAGCTCAATTCTTTGGTGACATAATATGCAGAACTGTGTGTGCGCTTGAGGTCGGCCATCCTGGACTGCGTTTCTTCTATCTGTTTTCTCAGGATTTTTCTTGTTGGACATATTCTGTCGCTCTCAGAGATCTGAAATACCGGTTAGGAAATATTCCAGATCTTAGGCATTCCTTAAGAAATCTCAGTCAACAATCCTGTACCGATATTTTACACTTCAGCTTGAGTAAATCATCTAATCGTTTCACAGTTGGTAATGGGAGGTGACGTTTCAGAAAATCAAAACATTGTTTTCCAGTAGTGAATTTGAATAACGAAGACACAAAGCATAGATTGTACGATTTATTGCCTGGCTTATTACATTGACAGTGCCAAATATAGTAGTAAAAAGAATGCCGAACGCTAGCCTATAGAAACCAGGTAGTTATGAAGTTAGGTTAAATGTATATCAATCTTTTTAGGACTTTGTAATCAACCTCGTCATGTATTGTCTGTTTATTACTTACTAGGCAATTTTACATTTGGTCGTTTGCTTTCTGAACGTCTGACGCTTCATATAATTAAAATTAACGCAAAGCTTGTATGTCATAGCGGTGTTAGTTGGTAGAAATGACATATCTCGTGTTATTTGAACTTCGAACCATTTATTGGCAGGTCCAAGCAATACCAACACCTCTTTAAAGGTTCAATGCCCCTGTCTTCTTCTTTCGCTCTTTATAGCTCATTGTGGGATAGTCCTCAACCAGTCCACTCCAAGCGGTCCTGTTCCTAGCTATCACATGCATCTTCGTCCATGCTCTCCCAATATTATTCATTGCTCTCTCTCTCTCTATCTCTCTATCTCTCTCTCTCTCTCTCTCTCTCTCTCTCTCTCTCTCCTTCTCTTCTCTACTTTCTTTTTTTTTAAATTAGTTTTTCTTTTTGTCTTTTGCCATCCGGAGTGCATCTAAAGTAATTTCTATTTATACTATTCTCCTGTTTTCTCAATGTGTGTCCAAATCAGCACCGGTGTCTTTTCTTCACCTCTGCATTCACTGCTAATTGTCTAGTGTCCTTCTTAAGCTCCACATTGGAGATTCTATCACACCATTGTAGTTAGTCCTATTCTGTGTAGGCAACAATTAATGACTGTTTGTAGCTAATTTGTACTAGTTTTTGTCGTTTTCCATGTCCCTGCTCCACAAGTAGCATTGATTTAACTTTTTAAATAGAAGGAGTTGAAGTATCTAACTGTCATTTAAACTGTCATTTACTGCCAATATAGTACCTTGCGGTGTATGGCAGAGGGGTCTTTGAGCCTGAGGAATTAAGGCCGCATGGCTAGTGCACTCGTCGCGAACTGTGCAGGTTAGGATTTTCTTTTTGAGTTGAAGTACCAATCGTCTAAAAGGGGATATCAGTGACAACGGCATCAAATGAGGGAATTGGAAAAATTACGAACTTAGATGGAACTATTGTTTTGCTACCAAATGAGCTTTAATCAAAGAACAAGGCCATGGAGGAGTCGAAGTAGTCAGCTGCTGTGTTAGAGAAGAAATTAAGAAGAAAGACACTGTATGTTGTTATTTCATAGGGAAAAAAACACAATAAAAACAATAAGCCACGATGGTATAGATGTTAGTGAATTCCAAGAGAAATATACATCTATGCCAAGAATGGAGAATGAAGTATAGATCAAATAGAAACTGCGAGTCTTAAAGAAATGCATAGACGTTTACTGTGAACAAAATATAATGCTTTGATGAAAGGGATACTTGCAGAACACATACATACACAAACAATATAAAAGGGCGATTGATTTAGTGCTTACATATCACTTAAGATGTTTTATTACTAACAAAGGTTACTGTTTACAATTACTAACAGAAAAACTAGTACCACTCCCTCTTCCGGCGCATGATGAATGAGCAATGTTGTCCATACTTTTGTTGGTTTATTTCGCAACTGTTTACAACCAGGAACACGAGCATGCCAGGAAAAAGGAAATCGTTACATTAACATGGCAGCCAAACGATTTTCTGAAAGTAACAATGCAATTATGTTTACTGTGCAAATTAACCATTAAAAAATGTATATTTCATCAATTCTTTCTGTTTGTATCGGTTTTCATTCGCAAGCCCCAAAAGCTCATTAATTAAAAAAAAAACTATTATATAATTGTAGAATAATTACGTTCATATGTGTAACGTTATCACTTCCTCCAAATTACTAGATAACTGCAGTGTTTTGTAGTGCGTTCTAGTCCTAAAATGGAAGGTATAATCATTATTAGAACACATTGTTAAAATGTGATAGGTTAAAAATGGAAAGTATTTGAAATTATCTTAGAAGCATTTATAGCAAACAACTTGGAAATCGGTATCTTTAGTGTAATAATGCACGTTATTGCTCTCACATTTTGAACCGAGTTGAGTTGAGCCAGGACATCACAAAACTCGGGAAATTCCCATATATGCTCTGTCCTCATATCCAACAGCCAGCGAAGAATTCCAATGATAATGACACTAGTTGTAGTCTGATTATATGTCCATCTGACCTTTCATCGGAGTACTGGTTGTCGGCCAGATCCTCAGGTCACCCTCTCTCTCTCTCTCTCTCTCTCTCTCTCTCTCTCTCTCTCTCTCTCTCTCTCTCTCTCTCTCTCTCTCTCTCTCTCTCTCTCTCTGCCACTCCATTCTTTCCGGGCTTTATTTTTCTTTTAATTTAGAAACGTACTTCCTAAGAAGGCCTCTGAGAAGATATATGACAGAAAAGACAGCAGTAAAGACGTTTTGAAAGTGATCTGTTGTACACGAAGACGCATTGTATTTAGACAGAAATATAGCAGATTAGTGTTCTGAGAAGAATACCCAATGCATCAACACGAGAAAATCAGAAATGAAGATATCAGGACTAAGGTGGGAGTTATAGCAGAGCTAGATTTCATCAGAAAACAGCAAGTTAAATGGTGTGGCCATGTTACTAGATTACCAACTAACAGTATACCACAATAAGCAATGATGTACATACCGCCCACGTAAACAAAGGACAGAAGGGATAGCAGAATGATCCATGGGAATCTCGATACACGAAGCCCATAAACGGGCACTCTCCCACTGTTTGTCTTCACCTCGACACCACAAGGTACAAGAGGAACCAGATGAGATAAGATAAGAGTGTAGATTGTTTCTTTCTAGTATCGACTTAGCGTTTCACTCTCTGTGTACAAGATGAGAGTGTAGACTGTTAACTTCTAGTATCGACTTAGCGTTTCACTCTCTGTGTACCAGATGAGAGTGTAGATTGTTAACTTCTAGTATCGACTTAGCGTTTCACTCTCTGTGTACTAGATGACAGTGTAGATTGTTAACTTCTAGTATCGACTTAGCGTTTCACTCTCTGTGTACCAGATGAGAGTGTAGATTGTTAACTTCTAGTATCGACTTAGCGTTTCACTCTCTGTGTACCAGATGGGAGTGTAGATTGTTAACTTCTAGTAACGGCTTAGCGTTTCACTCTCTGTGTACCAGATGGGAGTGTAGATTGTTAACTTCTAGTATCGACTTATCGTTTCACTCTCTGTGTACCAGATGTACCAGAATGTAGATTGTAAACTTCTAGTATTGACTTGGCGTTTCACTTTCTGTGTACCAGATGATATAGTAAAGCCAGGAAACAAAAATAGTTGCCTCCTTTGCAGATCAACCCCAGGTTAATTTTCCAAGTAATTTTATGTTCAGTAGCCTGACACCGCTTTTTGAACCAGAAATCAACGTTTAAGACCAACTGACCGGTGTGTGGAACGAAGCCACTATCCAGCCGTCAGAGCACGGGAAGTTTAAGCGCCAGCGCGATATTTGTGCCATCTGACTCCTATGTCCTTGACGGACTGATGTATGTTGTTGTCGTCGTCATCATCATCATGTGCGTTGCCTACTGGTGTAGGGGTCATGTCTTTTCACGGTGTTATATGGGACCAGGTTGAGAAAGCAGTGGAGCAGATTGATAACCCGTATATGGAGAGAATGATATGGCGGGAATCGGCAGAGGTTCTTGACGAATTTAACCACTGAGAGAGGAGACCAGACCAGACTTTCAATCAGATGCAGTTTGAACGATTAGCATTATGACACTTCGCTGGCTGTTGAACGAGGGGGACGGAGCGCGTGTCGGAATGTCTTGAGTGCTGTGATGTCGGTTCTTAGCTCAACTCAACTCAACTAGTGTTCTGGGTGAATTCTGCTGATGTTATTTCGTCATGCCATCGTCTCTGTCCACCCAGAATCGTTCCCTTGGTGTGTCTCTGCCACTCTTTCCACTGACCTTTCCAGTTGCCAGGATTCTCTTCAGTGCCTCTCTTCAAATCACATGACCAAAGAATGCTGTTAGTATTTTTCTTATAGTTGCATACAATGTTATCCTTTCAGTTGCCTCTGATTATGTTGTACTGACAGCAACATTAACCTTATGTGTAGGCATGTAGTCTAATCTTATAGTTCTGAACCTTCATCTAAAGGCCCCATATCTACCCGTGCTCTGATTCCAAATGTTAGTGATATATGACAGGACTTTACTCATGAAACACACTGGCACAGTTTTATTGACACGATGTCACTACTATACCGGTACAGTGTCATTGCCGCACTGACAAGATAAGAGTACTGGAATGGTACGACGTAGCAACTGTGCTGTTATACTGGGACTGTTGTAATAGAACTGTGTTAATGATGTAATAACATGCTGTCACTTTTGTACTGAGAAAATGGCGCTATTGTACTATCAAACTGAAACTATTGTACTGTCACGGTGTCACCATTGTATTGTCAAGCTGGCACTAGTGTACTGACCCTATTGTGCTGACACGGTGACATTATTGTACTGCAACGCTAGCACTCCTGGATTCACAAGCTAGCACTCCTGTACTCACACGCTAGTACTACTGTACTCACATGCTAGTACTAATGTACTCACACGCTAGTACTACTATACTCACACGCTAGTACTACTGTACTGACACGCTAGTACTACTATACTGACACGCTAGTACTACTATACTCACACGTTAGTCCTACTGTACTCACTTTCTAGTACTTCTGCACTCATATTCTAGTATTACTGTACTCACACGCTAGTACTAATGTACTCATATTTTAGTACTATTGTACTCACATTCTAGTACTACTGAACTCACATTCAAGTAATAATGAACTCACACGCTAGTTCTACTATACGCACATGCTAGTACTACTGTACACACATGCTAGTACGACTGTACTCACACGCTTGTACTACTGTACTCACATTCTAGTACTACTGTACTCACATTCTAGTACTACTGTACTAACATTCTAGTACTACTGTACTAACACGCTAGTACTAATGTACTCACATTCTAATACTTCTGTAATCACACGCTAGTACTACTATACTGACACGCTAGTACTACTGTACTCACATCCTTGTACTGCTATACTCACATTCTAGTACTAATGTACTCACACGCTAGTACTACTGTACTCACACACTAGCACTACTGTACTCTCACGCTAGTACTTCTATACTCACACGCTAGTACTACTGTATTCACATGCTAGCAATACTGTACTCACACGATAGTATTACTATACTCACACGCTAGTACTACTGTACTCACACGCTAGTACTAGTGTACTAACACCCTAGCAATACTGTACTCACACGCTAGTACTACTATACTCACACGCTAGTACTACTATACTCACACGCTAGTACTACTATACTCACACGCTAGCACTAGTGTACTAACACCCTAGCAATACTGTATTCACACGCTAGTACTACTATACTCACACGCTAGTACTACTGTACTCACACGCTAGTACTAGTGTACTAACACCCTAGCAATACTGTGCTCACACGCTAGTACTACTGTACTCACACACTAACACTATTGTACTCATATGCCTTGTGCTACTGTACTCACACGCTAGTACTACTGTACTCATACGCTTGTACAGACATTTGCCACTTAAGTACTGACAAGTTGCAGCTGCTGTACTAAGACGCCATCTGACCTTATTATGTTGATATATGATACGGTAAGGAGACGTAATCATATTGTATTTCATGGTACCGAATGTTTTTGAATGACCAGCTCTCTGTCGGTTTCTCGTCGTGGTCTCTCACAAATTGTTTCCACAAATTAACCATAGTTGTGGATACTTTATACTATTTACTAATCAATGGGTTGTCTTTTCTTTCCTGCTCGATAACAGAGGGAGTTTTTGTCATAGGTAATACTCTAAAGGTACGGCATACTCGCGAT